>JBBJLR010033758.1:0-12480 GCA_037577145.1 Brachypetersius gabonensis
TGTGTGTGTGTGTGTGTGTGTGTGTGTGTGTGTGTGTGTGTGTGTGTGTGTGTGTGTGTGTGTGTGTGAGAGAGTTCCTACACATTTGTGAACAGGATGGAGAGCAAGATCATGAGTGTGTTTGACCCTATAGGTCTCTTAAAGTAGTCTGATGAACACATGATCACGAGCATGTGTGTTGAGTGTGTGTGTTGAGTGTGTGTGTGTGTGTGAGAGAGAGTGTGTGTGTGTGCTTTGGTCCTCCCTCCAGCACACCATATGACCCACATGTTCCCAGCACTTAAAACACAAGTGGAGCGCAGAGTGGGCCTGAATGCTGCACCACTGCAGGGTTTCTTTGTAAAGGAAAAGCGGTGAGGCTGAGGAGATAAACTCATCTAACTGAGAGAGGAGGGGCAGTCAACACTAAACACACACTACAAAAAAACAAAACAAACAAAAGACAAAAAACAAACACACTTAACCAGCCATGGCTCAATGAGATTTTACTGCCATTATTACCAAAACCCTTTTTGGACAATTTGCATTGGTCTATTTAAATAATAAACAAACAAACAATGTAGGCGACAGCTTACATGTTTATACAATAATACAAAGAGTTAGAAATAAAGAAAAAAATAGAATTACAGAAATTAGACAGTTAGACAGAATCTGTGTTTAACTGCAGTGTACACACACAAAGAAAAGCACCAGTGTCCAGACATCAGCAAATTATTCTGCAGCTCATTTCTTCTCACTCACTCCTCTCTCTCTCTCTGGGTGTCTAAGCAACTAGGGTTATCCAGTGGTCACCCAGAAGAATACAGCATTGGGGGGGCGGGATCTCTAATACCTTTAGTCTGAGTAAAACAGGAGGAGAACCCACCCCCAAGCATTCACGCACACATGCACGCTGGACCACAGGAAGAGACAAAAAATATAACAATTAGTGCCTGGATACCAATAGTAGGGATGGAACAATGCATTAAGATTTCACAACGCAAATATGTGACAAGTAGACTGGAGAATGGACTTTATTAATTGTGTATCTAAAACATCTGTATTGTTTACCCACATCCGTACAACCAGCACCAGTAAACAGCCCGTTCCTTCCACCACAGACTCAATAACTGATTATAAAAGAGTAAATCAGTGAATACGCAAACGAGCTACTATGTAACTGGGCACAAAAAAGCTGCTTGACCCACAACACCCCCAAGTCAACTTGGTATTTATTGCCATTTTAGCCATATACACAGAACACAGGGAAAGAAAACAACGTTCCTCCAAGACCACGGAGCAACACAAGAACAGAAACAAGTGCAGCTGGACAGAACAGCAGAGAGTGCAAAACAAAAGAGAGCAACAGTGCAATACCAGTACAATAATTTACGGGACCAGACAGCTGCAAGCAGCAACAACATTAGTATTATACTGTTTTCTAGAAGAGACATTAAGTGTGCAAAATGTTCAAATAAATGCAAATACCGAGGCAGTGAATGATACTGGTGAAGAAATCGATTATCACTCCGCTCTAAACTACACACTGAATAGAAAAAACTGTTGCAGAAGCTTTAGGACTGGACTGCTTGTTTCATTACATTTTATTTTCATTACATTTTCAGATTTATGAAACAAAGAAAATCGAGATGAAATTGTTACCTTTAGATTCCCCTGGGGGAGATTATTGCTGATCACATGTAAGAACGGCAAAAAGTATTGACTTTCAAATACTAAAAAAAACAATGTGACAAAGTTCAAAAAATGCATGATGCTCCCAAAGCCAGTGAGTGATCTTGTTAAATATCCCATCTCAATATTGACCAAATTTTTGCCATAATAATCAAGCTGCTCTGCGCTGCTTCCATCCCTTTCACGTTTAAAACAGAGTTCCCGATGACACATCTTACAAAAAAGATGATCTGAGAATTTCAGCTTGGAGATCAAAACTGCAGTGTGTGTCTGTGTGTGTGTTTCAGGAGCAAGTCGGGTCTGTCAAGACTCAGGAGGGGAGAGGAAAAAAAAAAAAAAACAACATTGAAAAAGCAACACTGAAAGTCTGAATGACAACTCAATCTGCTGGAAGAGCTTCTGCTGGAAAACAAACAGATGAAACTAATATGAGCTCTGACCGAATCTCGACAGAATGTCCGGCTGCAGAAGCCGCAGCGATGCGCTTTGAGCAGATATTATATTCAAATTATCTCAACATCACCAGGCCTGTAGAGCCGGCCACTTGTAGCATTCGGGCTATGCAGAAGATTTCAGCACTGCGTTTTTAAAGCCCATCAGGAGGCCTTTCAGCCTCAAGGTGATCTGACAGTTTGGAATAAATAGCCTACACAGTGGACAGATGTCAGACAGTTGAGGGCAAAGAAATGTAAGTCATACACTATGGACACATGATCATTAGACCAAAAGGGACTTGCACAAGGTCAAAAAAGTCTGGCTCACAATATCTGTTCCAGTTCCCTAAGGTGTTAGATTCGGTTGAGGTCAGGGCTCTGTGCAGCCTGTAAAGTTCTTCCATACTGAACTCATCCAGCCACGTCTTTATGGAGCTCGCTTTGTGCACTGGGACACAGTCCTGCTGGAATAGAAAAGGTTCTTCCCCAAACAGTGTCCAACATGTCTTGGTATGCTGAACCATTCAGACAGAAACAAGGACCTGAATTCATTAATTAAGAGGTGTGTCCCAATATTTTTGCTCGTATTTACTTGTTCATTTATATTGTTATTTTAAATTCTTTATCCCATTTGAAAAGTTATGAAAGCTCATGAGAACATGGTAACTGTAAAACTGGTGTTTTTGGTCCATTTTGGTCAAATGCTGTTCTTGAAAAGACCACCATGATCCACATATTTACATTTACAGCATTTAGCCGACGCTTTTATCCAAAGCGACTTCCATTCTCTAACTACAGAGGACAGTCTCCCTGGAGCAACTTCGGGTTAAGGGTCTTGCTCAGGTACCCAGTGGTGGTGCTGAAGGTAGGACTCGAACCCATGACCTCTTGGTCCGGAGGCAAGTATCCTACCCACTGAGGTACCTCCTTGAGGTGCTGAGCATGGCTAGATTTGACTTCTAACATTTTCAAGGGGACCTGTAGATGTTTTTAAATGACCACTGGGCTTGTAAAATTAAGAGGTCATTTGGAGGACTGGGTGGTAAAATACGTTTTATATATTAGCTGCATGTTCTGGGTTTATTTTAGGCCGGATGTTACAGCAGTGGACATGATTCACAAATAGAAATTAAGTTGATTCACTAAGACCATGACACATTCGAAACCAGTGTGACATTACCACACCAAATACAAGCCAGACTGAAGAACTCTTGCGCTTGTTTCTAAACTGACTAATCAAAAGGCATGGTCTTATAGGAGTAAAAACACAGACAGGAGACAGAGCAGACATTACAGCACTGTTACTCAGCAAAGAAAAAACCACCAAGTACAGAAAAATGGATTTCAGTTTGGCCACAAGTAGACACCGAATAGTGTCCTGCATTGCCACAGCAAGCCTGTCTCTGCTGCGTTATATGGTGCCGTTCCTTCCTTCTCAAACTTACATCTGCACTTCGGGGTTTTCCACAAATGCTCAATAATAGCTTTCAGACAATGTCCTACCAGATTAACCCACAAATTCACAACTCTACATGATCTTGAGTCATGCATAATCACTTAATACTAGGGCTGGGCGATAAAACGATAACGATATGTATCGCGATAGACACGAGATCGATAGCAATAAAAATGTGTTCGATAAAACGTTTGATATTTGCAAAGCTAGGTCAGTTGCTAGTTTGGATCCGTGCCGGAAACGCAGCCGTCATAAATGGTCGCAGCACAGCAAAACAATTCCAAAACAACTCTCGTCTCATTTTACTACTACTCAGTCTCTCAGACTGATCATTAACTTCATATTTCAATATTTACAAAACCAGTATCAAACTGGTCAATACAGTGACAATATTGGTGTTTATGCATAAATAATGCATTCTTAAATATATAGTCCAGCTTGTATAAAATAACATAGGTCAACAGGTCAAAATCATCAGAGATAGGTTTATGTGGGTTTGTAGTGTTTTTCATGCTGATTTCAAAGCTTTTGTACAGTTTTTGTGATGAAGCTAGTCCTATACTGCATGATAGTTGGTATAATTAGCATATAATAATCATATGTTAAGCGTTTTTAAAGAACCAGTGGTAGTTGACTAGAACACAAATACTTTATTGGTGCTGTGGTTTAATAAAAACCACATACAAGTCTATTGCAAATCTAATACCACTCATAATTTAAAAAAAATTATGTAACTGAAAAAATTAAAGGTCTGAAATCAGCATTAAAAACTGGTTTAGAAAAGTGTTGTGGTTTCTGAGGATTACAAAAAAGAATTGTGTTAACGTGCGTTATTGTATCTTTTCACATGACTAATTTTGCCCACTCAGATAATTTAGTTAATGCTACAAACTGCAAAGGCAGAAGTCACAGTTGATATTTGTTAACAGAAAATAACATTTATACCTTCACAAAGTTGTAGAAAATATCTGGAAGGATGTTGAAAAGGATGGGGGGGGGCACATGAAATTTCAAACTATAAAATATATGGACACAAAGTTCTTGAAAATATCTGAGAACCTACCTATTAAGTAGGGTGGGTGCAATCTTTTGGAAAGGTTTTGGAAAAGACACTTATATCTTTTGGACACTTAAAGTGTATTTCCTAACTGCAGCCTTTTAAAAGTAAGTGGAACTGTGAAAGCGTGAGAATAGGTCCGTCGCTTTGTCTTTAGCACACTGAACAGGGAATGACTGCTATTGCCATTTCCTGAAATCAAAAAAAGCATTACAGGTTTAAAAAAGAAAAAGGAGAAGAAAACGACAGCCGCTGACGTGTCGCTGAGTGCATCAAACGCCTATACACAACATGTGGCAGTGTGACAGTCTATCTCTGTTCTGCAAATTCAGGGACACTCAGTTCTTCTGAATGGTTTGCTTATTGCGTGGGATGCAAGGTTCAGTTCAGAATAGGAGACAATGAATGTCACTGTGGCATCTTCAAAAAAAAAAAAAAAAAACCCACAAAACTCTAAAGATAAGCAGCTGAGTGGCTCTGCAAAAACCAAACCCAACAAAACAGTGTTGGGATACAGAGTTAAAATGGTGAACAAACACACTCTCGAGGCAGGAACAACACGTGCATGACATCAACTGGCCTTTGATGTCCGTTTAACGATTCAGGGTAAAAACCTGTGCTGTTATTGCACTGTTAAAGGGTGGTCCTGGATTCTGGTAGTCATTATGGACTTCTGAGGCTCCGTCTGTACACAGCTGGGCTGAGCACACATCGAGAGGGCTTCAGCCAGGATTTACTGGTCCCAGATAAATAGTCACGGACGTAAAGAAACCTCTGAGGCCTGTACCAGACACTGATGTTTGTCTAGTGTGCGATGCTCAGAGATTTGTGGGGTCTTGGTCTGAGACTTGAGAGAGAATATGATATGGGTCCGATTTTGTCTCAAGTCTCGGATCTTCTTTCTACACAGAACAGTCAGACAGTGTGTTACTGCAAACTACATGATGACATCAGGTTTATAAAGAATTGTTTAAAACTTTTATTATCCCATGAAAGACCAGGGTGCCTTCACTGCTCTCAAACAATGAGACTTGGGCATCCACGAAACGGTCAGCAATTTGTCATTTCTTGGACCAGAGGTCAACCACAGGTTTCAGGTTTTCAAGTTTTAAGTTTATTGTCATTTATAGACAATCAATCAGGTTTTTTTGATGCCAGAGGATTTTTTTTTTCTGATTCTGGAGTCAGAATGTAATATTACCAGTAATTAAATTCTTAGACTCAGAAACTTAACACAAGTATAATATAAGTAGCAAAATATTAAAAGTAATTCATGTTGTAAAATATATACAAAAATAATAAAAGTACACAGTAGGCAGCAATACAGATAGGCAACTTTAGTCACTCAGATCCTCAAGTGCCTGTTTTTCATGCTTCCAACACATCAGCTGTTCACTTGTAGCTTAAAGTATTCTCTGTGTGTATAGGACCTTTAAAATCACACAGTTAAATATAGAGTATTTCATTTTGTGATTTAAAGCTATTTCCTCCAGGATCAATAAATTCCCTATGTCTAATCAATCAATGTTATGGACTCCACTTGTCAGTAGTTTTAACATTCTGGCCGAATGGTGTACAAACAAATAATTTCTTTGGTAACCAGAATATCCTAACTAGTCATGTGTCTCATTTGAGGCTGTTGATCAAAAATTGATATCAATAATGAAGTTATGAAGTTGTCTTTAATTATTCACCAGCAGCAGAGAGCAGTGCGGTTTGTGAAGTTATTAAAGAGTGTTCCGAGTTGCCGAGTGCCTTTTTCCTGCACGTCTGTTCTGCTCTAGCAGTGTTTTTGATGCGCCTTGGCAGATCATGCAACAACAGTCTATGGTTCTTTGACTTGCACTTGAATCAAATAGTCCCTTCTGGTCATCCAGGCAGTTCTTGTCCATGTTGAACAACAAAACCTGCAGATATACAGGCAATAACAATAACAACTAGCTTTAGGCCACACAAATAAGACTAATTTCACACATTTCTTCCATTACTTATGTTCACTCCTAATTTAAAAACTAGTCAAATTAACAAATTCAAAATAGCTGTGCTTTACTAGCATTGTTCTTATCCCTTGCACTTTAGAAACACATGTTCTGCTACTTGCGGTTCTCTATGTTTGTGTACAGTTCTGAAACGTTTATCGACACATTAGCGATGAACAGATGCTGTAGTGTAATCTGCTGAACATTTTTCCATTTCTCAAATCAAACAGTCAGCTGAACATTTTAAAAGTGGACTTTGCTTTTAGTAAGTAGGTGTAAATTTTATGGCTTCAGGCTACAATGAAACTATGTTAGTAGGTGCAATTTATACTTAAACTTAAATGTAGAGGCAGGTTACAAGCTACTAAAAACAAACAAGGCTACAAGTGAGCCAGCGTTCAGCTAGTGGAACTTACTCCAGTCAATTGTTCTTCACCAAACAGTGAAGATAATCAATAGTTAAAGTGGAGTAAACCAACAGGACAAATTCCTAGAAAAGAACTGGAGAACTAAATTAACGTTCTAGTGCTTGGGTGTACAGCCGAGGTCCTAGAGGGCTGGTGTCCCGCACACTTTGGAAATTTTGAGTCTGTACACGATTATTTTCAAGGATTTAGTTGCAAGGTACTCAGCAGGCAAGGAAAAGGGATGACAGACAAGGTTCACTCTACAAAAAAGTGCCCAAATGATCAAAAAGAGAAAGCTGAATGTGGACCAGACATGTTATTACACATAAAAAAAAAACTGGATGCACACAGAGCTGAGAAATTGTTATCACTTTGCTGTAACATGAAGATGTGAAACAGCAAAGTAAGAAGATTTACAGTATAAAACAAGCTGCTCTTCTATCAGCTGTCTAAATCAGTGACTACTGCCTGAATCCCTCACTCAATCAGGTCTACAGGACTCCGGAATACATCGAGTAATACAACTGTTTGAAAACATACAAATCCCTTCAAACCCTTCACCTGCGACACTGCTTCAGATTGCAAAATCAGACTCAAATCTATATCTATATCTGTATATATGAGAAATAGAACAGAGCATCAAATATTTGTTACACACAGATGGCTACTGGCCAGAGTAATTTACACAGCAACTTTGCACTGATTCACCACTAGTCTGTAAAAAAACTAGATCTGTGAAACAAGTAGGTAGCAGCAATCACAATAAGTCAACAGAGCCTGTCTGAAAAATGATGGAAAATCACAAGGTCTAGGGCTCTGAAAGGACTGTGTAATAAGCTGCAAACTTGGAATTCCTTCTCTCAGTCTTCATGCTTCCTCCCCTGCTTTTTTCAAACCCCAATTAAAATGATCACTTTTCTTTCACTGTTATGCCTCTTGATGTACTGCTGTGTAATACATCAAGTGTACTGCTACTGTAATCTGTGTTAATGTAATTTGCACTGTTCAACATTTTTGTCTACTACTGTCTGTCTGATGCGGTTTCTTTATTTGTCTGTGTTTACTAACAGCCTGAGCTCTCCATTTTATGTCACATGCATGTTGGACATTATAAGTAGAGTATTGTTTATCATAAGTCATTTACCCATTTATAGACAAACACAGTATCAGAAAGAGCCATAATACAGAACAGTCTTTTATTGTCTCTCTGCAGTTCCTAATCGGTATACGAGGGAATACGAGGAAATAAGAAAGGAGTACAGATGAACAATGCTGAACCGTACTGATGCGCTCTGCTAAGTCGAGAAGGCACAGGATGTAGATTTGGGTAAATCAAGCAGAGCTAGACTCGCTCTCTGGAGCCACTTCCTCTGGGGTGTGAGAAAGAAAAAAAGGTGGTGGTGGGGGGGGGGGGGGGTAAAGAAGGATAAGTGGGCAGGAAATGAAATATGAATGATTTCAAAACAAACTAAACCATCACCGTCTCTTTTTTTCCCCTCACAGACACATCAGGATATTCTCTATTAAGAAACACCAATATCTTGACATGAGCATCAACCAACAAATGGAACAAGCAAAACGCCAGAAAAAGAAAATGCCATTTGCAGTCCTACCTCCAAGATACACCAACAAAGGTACAAAACTAAAGCATTTCTATATTCCAGCACCTCCTCTGATCTTCAACATTCTTTATTGCACGTTCTACCCTATAATCAAGATTTACACACGATCAAACTCAGATTTCTGACCCCATTTTACCAGCCCTTGTGAAGATGAAAAGTACAAGAAGCACATGGTTAGAGATGAGGAGCTTGCATGGAGCCCACAGCTGCAGAACCTCCTCTTATGGTAACTACAATGCCTAGTCACAGCATGTGTGAGTGCCACACCCTTTTCCAGCTCATGGATCATTCTTCATTCCTCATTCCCCATCCCCCCATTCTCCCTCTTCCTCCTACAGAAAGCCTCGTGCAGCTTGGGGCCCTCGGCTGCTGTTCATGCAGCTCCGCAGACTACTGGTCTGCCCGCTTCCCACATAAACTGGTCAGCACTGGAACTCTAAGGTGTCCTGTGAATACCAGACATGGTTAAAAAATAAACATCAGGACAGCGCAGTCAGCGTTCCATCCATTCAGTCCTAACTGTTAACTCCAGGGTTTGATCTAAATTAACTGTTCTGTGCTCGTCCAGGACACTTTTAATAACATCTTTGGAAAATTCCTTATAAACACTTAATGACCAATTAAGTGCTTAAAGGGTAGTTTGTTAATCATTATTCTTAAAATCCAAACTGAGAATGATGCTGCAAAAATGTTATTTAAAGACAAACTCCTCTCTGACTGAGAATAAGCCACTTCATCACTAGTGTAAGAGGGCCTGCATGAATGAACAGTTAATGTAATTTGTTTGTTAATTCGACACAGCTTTTGTTTCTACACTCGTATGTAGAGCCTTGTGAAGAGGCTAATTCCGAGGGGGACTGAGCGTGCATCTGACCCTTCTGTTTCACATAACCCACTGGTTGGCCACTACGCCTCTAAAAACTCGCTTTCTTGTAGCTTTTCTTGACTTGAGTAACTCCTGCTGTGTCCACAAGGATGTGTAATGTTTTAACCATCTGTTGGTAGCAACACATCAGAGCTAAGCATCAGTACTGTTTGTAATACATCAAAGTGTTGTAGCCTGAAGCAAGTGGCACACCGGTATGACTAAGGGTGTACTCACACTGGGCATGGTTGCCATGAACCGGGCCAGAGTACAATTGCCCCCCCGCTCCCCACTCCCCCTCTGGCCCGCACTCACATAGGGTTTCAGCATTCGTGCCGGAGCACGCTTACGTCATTATGGTGCGACGGTTTCAGGATAAACAGGAAGAGCGGCGCTCTCTCACTGAACGCAATGGAGTCCATCACTCTGGTTACTTTGTTGATAGTAATTTTGAGTCGTTTGGTCCACGGTGGTCCACAGCCCACTCACAACCTGTTGCTAAACAGGTCTATCGCTTTTGTGGCACAAAAATTTTCATGCAATCGTGAGGAGGTTTGCATGGTAACAGGTGAAGAGCAGCAAGGACTTTGCAGCTTTGAAGGACTTTACAGACTTTGCGTCATGTTTCATGCTCCAGCGCAGTCAGCGCTCAAACTACATGCAAACCATGCCCGAGTCCAACTGAGCCCTGCTCTGGCATACCTCTTCCAAGTGGGCAAGGGACGGCTAAATGAACCGTGCCCGGTTCGGAGCACTCAAGCTAGTCAAACGAACCACGCTTTGGTGGTCAAACACACTCGGGCACGGTTCAAACTGTCTAGTGTGGGTACAACCCTAACTACAAAACTCACGCCTCTGGACAAATCTGAACCAGTAAACCACCTATTCTGAACCTTCCATAATCCTTAGAAAAAAACTGGCAATCACCCCAGTGTGCATATTTCTGCTCCTTGCAACATTTTACATTTACAGCATGTGGCGGACGCTTAGATGAGACACTGTAAGTAGATTTGGGTGCATCACAGGTGTAGGTGAATGTAGCGTTAGGTGTTTTGCCCAAGGACTCTACTGGTGTAGTGTTGTGACCAGGTTATAAGGGAGGCAGTGACGTTACCATGACACTACACTTCTAAAAACAAAATGATCTGTTCTGTAGAACCAGACAATACAGTGATCAGTGATACACAACCAAAGAAAACACATGGCTACTGTTCTAATGCAACTGTGAAAGCCACACAAGCAAATGTTGATTTAATAAATCAAATAAAGTGCTGATAAAGAAGAACACTGTTAGTGGGACGATGGGTTTGCTAACCCAGGTGACATAATGGTGGATAACTAAACCAAACATGACAAAAAAAGACATGAGGAACTGGTACTGTACAGATACATTCACGTCAATGTAGAACCATGTGTATGAGTTTAAACCCTCTTGGTCAAATCGCAGGTTTGCTTGACTGTGAGCAAAAAGAAGCATCTTTCTCTACAGTGAAGAAATTTAAATTGGTATTTGTTTTCTACACAATTTAGTACATAAATGATTTATTTACTGGGGTTCATATACTGACATAAGGACACAAATGTGCCATAACTTTTGGCACAGACTATATTTTTCCCCTCAATATTTTCCAGTGTTAAACTAAGCAAATAAAATAATTGTGCTAATAATTCCAGTGTGTTTTCTCTGGAAAGAATGTTATTAAGATGCAGACAGTCTAAAACACACAATGGTGAGTGGCCGAAGCAGTTCTTCACCCTCTGCTGTGAAAGCTTCAGTTAAATACAGTCTTAAACCTGGTCATGTCGTCTGTCTTGGGTCTCAGAACAAAATCTGGCCAAGTCACATAAAACATACAAATCCGAATACTAAAACCATTTCAGGGAGTGTTTTGAAACGCACCTCACAGGAAAAACAAGGAGGAGCAGCTGCGTTTGGATGGTGTAGATTAACTGATTTGAATATTACTCACCACGATCAGATTTTAGCCTGGTTAATCAGAGATGCATTTAAGTACTAGGTGTGGTACTACCTTATCAGGATTCAATCCAGATATTAGTAACATGACATGGCCAGGTATAAACAGGGCCTCAGAGGTCCACTGTTCTGGCTTTTTCTTTTTGATAAATGAGCAGATACAAGACAGTGGAAGGAACAGCCGGTATCTTTTGGCTAGCATTTAGCCTAGCATGGACACCAGCCCGTTTTCCACGCTCTTGTTTCTTCTCCCACAGCCTGTGGCGCCACCTCCCCCGTGTCGACTTCATCATACTTCCTAGAATAGTAAGCTACTCTTATTCTATCAGAACACACACCATAAAATGATAAATACCAAAACTGGCAGAGTTAATAATGCCATCCACCCCACTACGACCAAGCGCTGTAATTTTTCCATTCACTTCTTGAGCAAACTCCACCTCCCAAAAACAGCAACAGCGAAAAATACATAAATAATTTATACACACATTTTTAGCAGTTGCAGGTTTGGCGTGTTTTATTATATATATATATATATATATATATATATATATATATATATACATACATACATACATACATACATACATACATACATACATACATATTTATAAATTAAACCCAATAAATCAGACATCCAATACGAACCACAACAAATGGCAGGTTTCGCCTGCTAAACTCACTTAGCATCTATTCATGTGAGGAGACTGTCGGTGCAGTTCCTTTTAAATGCTAAACAAGGGTCTCATTGTTCCTGGACAGCTGCCTTTCCGACAAACAAACCCGAGGGAGGGAGTCTGACGAGTCACACGTCCCACTTCAGATCCTGCTGCTGCCACTATAGCGGCCTCCTCTAATCAGCTGCCCAGACGTGTGAGTGTGTGTGTGTGAGTGTGTGTGTGTGTGTGTGTGAGTGTGAGTGTGAGTGTGAGTGTGAGTGTGTGAGAGAGAGAGAGAGAGAGAGAGAGAGAGAGAGAGAGAGAGAGAGAGAGAGAGAGAGAGAGAGAGAGAGAG
>JBBJLR010033769.1:0-12480 GCA_037577145.1 Brachypetersius gabonensis
CATTCTGGAGTTTATGCAAATTGCTATTATAAAAACTTCAGCAGCAACTTTTCCAATTTCCCATATTTATGTAATTCGCAAAACTTTTGGCCACGACTGTACATCAAAAATGTGTTTTTTCACAATTTGCAGGTGCTCGTGGAACGTGATCCGCGTAAATTTCAGGGGCTTACTATATTCGTTTATATGGGCACCCCTCATCCATATGGGCATACTTGCTGCAGGATCCATCCAGGCCTTGTGGTGGGTTTCAGACTCATCCCCTAATTAATTTTTTTAAATTTCAATTGTCCAAATGGTCTACTTTCTCACAAGACCATCTGGTGGCCGCCTGCGCCCACGATCCGAACATATTGGCAGCAGGGAGAGGCCAAGGATGCAAGCTGACATTCTTTTAAGCTGGAGTGCTACTGACCACCTCCACACTCGCATGCAATTAACCTACTTCTCATCTCTCCCGCCTCCAAGAAAGCAGGAAGGGCTGTTTGTTAGATCACACTGCCTTCAGAGTGTGTCATAGAGGGCAAGACGGAGGGACTGAGAATGAGGGCGAGACCCAGATTTGGGCCGCACAGGAGGAATTTTAGCTTCATAATAAAATACTATACTGATAACGAAATGCCCCGGTCTCACTGTCCTTCACTCTTTTTTGTATGTGTTTATGGTCAGGCCTGATCATCAAATGACAAATTCCAGCAGTTTCGATGTTACATCAGTTTCTACTGCTGGAGTGTGTGCAAGTTTGAGCAGAATCATCCAAACCTGAAAAAAAAACCCAATTTATATCAGTGATATCAGTAACAGAAGCACAAAGCATCAATAATAACCATCTGGTCACTCAGTTTGAGGACGGGGCTGTCAGTGCTGTTTATCCAGTAATGTAGGTTGACTTGCTGATCTTGTGTTTTGTCGTTTCGCTGCTACCTGGGCTTTCACACAGGTGCAGAACTGTGTGGGTCTCTCCAGTGACCTGCTCTGGTCTACTGACCCACTTACTTTACACTAATGCATTTGATCTGGACTTCCATGGATCTCAGTTAACTGAGCTGAGTAAGTTCGTAGGAGGATAGATCACCATTACATTATATTACATTACAGTACATTACATTCGTTTGGCAGACGCTTTTATCCGAAGTGACTTACACTTTGAAGAAAATATATCTTCATCTATATTACTTTTAATACAGTGCATCAGTGTCGCACCCATTTTAACACCGCAATTACAGCTGGCTGATCCAGATGTACTTCTTCAACAGACTGTGACTTACACTTCTCAAATTCAGGGCTGTGGGAGAGTCAAGTGCTAGATCTTTAATTAGTGCAAGAAGATGTATGCTTAATGAAATGAGTGTGAATTACGATAGATAAGTGGATCAGGAGAGGAGGTGCTCTCTGAATTGATGAGTCTTACGGAGGGATTCTGCTGCCCTGGTCACCGTAGGCAGCTAATTCCACCAGTGGGGAGCCATGAACGAAACAAATCTGGACTGGGTTTGCCTTGTGTGTAGGAATGGCAGAGCCATGTTCCTTGGAGCAGCGGAGGGGACAAGTAGGAACATAGGCCTGAATGATAGGACTAAGGTAGGTGGGTACAGACCCAGATATAACTCTGTAAGCAAGAGTTAGTGACTTTTAATTTCATTCAGGCAGCCCTGGATCGCCAATGTAGGTCAGTTAGCACTGGGTTCACATGCAACCTTTTAGGTTGAGCTGCTGCCATTACAAGGATTGGTGACCATCTTATTTGGTGGAAGAACTACCATGGCCCACCAGATGCCACATGTTTGGTCGAAGCCATTTGAAACACTAAACCCTTGCCAGAATGTCCCTAGAGCTAAGAACCTCACATGTTTGGGAGCAGCACTGTTTTTTTGGCGCCATTACTTCAAATACAAAATGAGACCTAAATCCTAACTGGATTTAGGAATCCTATCTTATCTCGAGTTAGGAATCCTAAATAAGCGATCCAACGTCGATGATCGACTTTTATGTCTGTTGCCTAGCAACTAACGCAACACCGTCTCACAAAGTCACTGTTCGCTGCTGCCACTGCCAATTTACGAGGCTACAGTCCGTAACACTGTATCCTCAGAGTATCTTTGTTACTGTCTTGAAAAAACATATTAAACAAAATTAAACGTCGTGCTCTAAACTTTAAACCAGACGAACTGGCCAATATGAACAAATGTTCTGGGAGAGAGCTGTCATACACAAATATGTGGACAAAAGTATAGGGACTCTCACGCTCTCTTTCTCTCACACACATACACACACACACACTTCGCTTTGAAAATCACCTTAAGCGAAAAAACGAAAACGAAGCCCACTTGTTGATTGTACCACAAATGGGAGAGCCCCGTGCCGACAGGTCGCTTCTCCAAAACTGGGCGGAGTTGATCGGCTAACGTCGTTATCACACGGCCAGAGTCTAAATAATCAGCTGGCGACAGTTAGGGCAGCGGAGGGGTTATCCTAAAGCTAGGACCGTTTAATTAAGATTTTTCTGAGGTTAGGATGCTTTTGTAATACTCCTTTCTTAACTGAAGTTAGGATAGGAAAAGGAACTTAGGAACGGTTGTCCTGTAATTACTTTTTTCCTAAATAAGATCCTAAACTGCCGTTACCATGGTTACCACACAGTTAGGATAGGATTTTCAAATTAGGAAGTTTCTGTAATACGGCCCCTGATGTCTTTCTTGGTTTGTAATAGTTTGGCCTGTAATTCAGCCCTACATGCTTCACTCGTTTGCTCCGAACCAGTGTTCGGTCCATTTCGCTCCTCGTGTCCGATTACCCAAAACCACATTAACCCACTTTCTTTGAAACGGAGCTCGGGTGATTCTTGCAGTGACGTGTTGTGGACACGGTGGAGTGTGAATGGTGTGCCATGCTTTAGTGAATGTAGCTGGAACTGGGTCAGCAGTGGCTAATATATCCTCATCTATATTACTTTTAATACAGCGCATCAGTGTCGCACCCATTTTAACACTGCAATTACAGCTGGCTGGCCCAGATTGGCTTCTTCAACAGACTGTGAAACAATTTACTGTCCGTAGGTTAAACCCATTACAGACTAGGTGGCACATGAACTGAGCTTGTTATATAAAAATGTATCTTTATCAGGGCCTGACTGATTCGGAGACCCAGATAAATGTTTTGCTAAAATTTCTAAAGTTACACAGATAAGTGTTTTGCTAAAGTCTAACGTTTCTGAGAATATGGTTCAGTATAGTCAGTATGTGGTTCTGTATTTTTTTTTTTTCTTTGCCGTTTGTTTTTTATCAGTCAGCCCTCTCAGTCCTGCCGTATTCAACTCCAACCTTCATCGACCATGACATATTAAGAGCTGGTTGATATGAAAGAAAGTAGCGAGGTACACAAGGAGGAATGGTGAGTAAGCCTTGGCTCTGAGTGATGTCTTTGTTGACGTGGGAAGGTTATCCTGACCTTCTCCAGAAGGAGCACCTGGACATCGTCCCACTTTGTCCTGTCTGTAATCATTTTCTCCTCCTCTCTCTCTCCCTCTTCTTCTCAGCATTGTGTCGCTTGCTGAGGGAGTTGGATGGAATTTAATCAACAACGATCCTCCAGCAGAAATGGATAATATGATGATGGGAGGAAAGGAGAGAGAGCGAGAGTGTAAATGCGTTTGAGTTCTAGTTATTTCCCTGGGCAGGACATTCAGAAGTGGATCCAATTACATATCTAACAGTGGGGGTTCAGGTGAAGGTCTTCATCCACCTGTTTCATCAGTACGTACCCACAAAATCCAGACCTGTGTTATACCTACCAGCCTTGGCATGTTGTTTCTCTGTACCTACCACCTTGGCAGAGAGGCCACACCTGTCTAATGTTTCCAGGTCATGTGTCCTGTGTGAAAATGAACATTTTCTTTCAGCTGCTGAAGATCAGATGATTAATTGTTATTGTGGAGGTGAATTCCAAAACACTTTTCCATTCACTTCCATTGGCACCTCTACCAGAATTTTAAGGAACGTTTAAGGAAATTTAACGATAAAATACATGCCTAGGGATATGCCTTTAGGAGCCCACCCTTTGAGTGGTTAATGTTTACGTGTGGGTTATAAGATATTGTGCACTTCTTAACTTCTGAAATGTTTTCTTTAAAAGCTATTTCTGCTCTTTAAGTTTGTATTGGTCATTTTTCCTGTTTTATTTTATCGTCCATTATTTGTATTTTCTTTTTGTGAACTTTCATTGTGTGCCCACATACTGCTGTATATTCCCTGTCAGTGCTCTAGACATGCTGGAGAGTTTGGAGGCCTCAGACTGTCTGCGTATGGTGGATGGGTCCTCTGAAGGAACCGAACGCCAGCTTGAAGAGGCCATCTCATCATCTGCTACTCAGCTCAGCACATGCTGCTGTTCTGTTTGCGGCTCTGACTCATTCTCACAGTCCCGCTCTCCGCTCTCTCAGCACTTAAGGATTCAGGGTCAGGCACTGGTGGTCCTATTGTGTTTGAGGGTGGAGTGGACTGCAACGTAGCAGTGATGGATGGTGAAGTGTGTTTGTTCTTGTTGAGGCGGTGTGTGTGTGGGTCAGTATCAGGATCAGTAAATCAGTATCTAAAACATGGCTGTCAGTTTTTAGACCAGTCCTACTGCCCTGCACCCTTTAGGAAACTTTGTGTGTATTTGATGTGTGTTTAGTTAAGTCCATGTTAAGGACATGAATACACCCACACACCAGTACACGAAACTGCAGGTGTGAAGTGTGGGAAGGGCCCTGTGAAAGCACCTTTATTCGACAGTGCTGGGATCCTGATAAGTGAACAATTAAAGGACTATCGTTCCATTTTCACAGGACTTTTCCTCTGGCACGAGTAATCGCGCCATACCGTGAACAAATGTTTTTCCATTACAAATAAAGTGATCCATGCCTGGGCAGTACCCGTGCTGTCTCTGCTTGATGCCAGGGCCAAAGGCCAGCCGCAGCCGTGTTGACAGCATCACTGCTTTTTGATTGGACAGACTTGGAAAGAGACCATTTTTTGCTGTCTGCGCAAAAAAAAAAAAACTATGGAAAGTTTAATTTCGACAAAGTACAGGATCTACTGTCTGTTTGGGACGAAGATACATTTCAGTGGGAGTTTTTTAACGCTGTGAATAATGCGAAGGTGTACCAGGACATCCCTAACAAGTTAGTTGGGTCATTGCATGCGTAAACAATGCCAAAACAAAACACTCAAACAAGACTATAAATAATAAAAGATCACAATAAAAGTGGTTGTGACACAAAAATGTTCTGCTGGGTTGACTCCATGGACGTAGTTTTGGGACGACTGCCCATATACTGTGGGGAGAGACTTGCACTGCCGACGCCTCAGCAACACCATTACCGGACTGAGATGCATCAAAGTGTGGTACAAATTCCATGCAAGTTCAGTACATTTTAGGTACAGCATGGTTCCTCTATACCTGTGGAATAGTCTGTAATTACGGAACAGAAATTACAAACCCAGTAAGTATCTGAGCTCAGTGAATACACGTCAGCTAGAAGAGTCCAGAGGTTCTTCTAAATACGGTGAAGCAGTGCTTTTCTCTTCCCAGAGCACATTATTTACATGTAAGCATTCAAATTTTCTGGCCAATTTTGTTGTTTTCAGTTCCACCCACTAGTCCAGACTCCGCCAGTCACACAATACCACTGTATGGGGCTAAATGGCCTAGTGGTTAGGGCTTTGCCCATGTGATCAGAAGGTTGTGGGTTTGAATCCCAGCACTGCTAGTATCATCACTGAGATTCCCTTGGGCCGTACCCACACGCTGCTGCCCAGACGGCCCCTGTTCCTGGCTGCCCAATGCTTAACTTGGTGAATGGGTTAAATGCACACTGTGTGCTGTGGTGTGTTTACTTTACAAGTACATTGTCTTCACCCTACCTACTTCCTCCAAACACACAGGTCTGCCACATAATATCAAGCTTCCCCTAACAAACTGGATAGCTCAACACGCTTGGAGGAGAATGCTAACTGCTAATTCTGTTACGTCAGACACCCATACTGGCATGTGATGGGGGAGATTCAGAACTCTAACCTGTACAAAAATATTCATACCAGCTCATGCCTCTGGACTGAGCGTGACAGATTCTGGAGATTAATTACACACTGAGTGTTTGTGTGTTAATTGTGCATGTATGCCTCTCTCTCTCTCTCTCTCTCTGTTGTGTAGGAATGCCAGTCCTATAGGAGTCCTCCTGGCTGCAGTGGTGGCGCTGTCTTACAGAGTGGCCATCGCATATGAGGGGTAAGACTTAGATTCACTAAATGAACATCAGCCAATTTCAGATGCATAGTACTCACATCACAGCAGTAATATGCAAATGAGGTGCTGACCATCATAGACTGCTTTACTGAGAACATCCTGACCAATCACAGATGTTCAAGTCTTTATATGGATATATAGCCCTAGCCCTGTTTTAAACGGGAATTCCAAACACTTTCTAAATTCCTCCATAATTGTTTGCGATTTTCTCTAGAACAAAGAGTTTCAAACCAAACCCACTCTGTTTACATCTCAGAGTCAGAACGGTGGTGAATGGAACCAGACATCTGCTTCTGAAAGCTCCCTCGCAAAAAGTTGTTCCATGAAATCAGCAGCATTGGAAGCGTATTTAATGATGGGGCTGGGGGGCATGTAGGTCCTGGGTTTGATTTGTGGCCCAGCCTGCCCAACCTTATACACTCTTCCCTCTGTGTGGGTTTCGTCTTGGTACGCTGGTTAAGGATAAACAGTTTAGATAATGGATGGATGATTATGAATGTGCTGTCTGAGACAATGTTTATTAGAATTTTGAGAAGCTTTTGGCCTAAAACAAAACCCATTATTGGCAGAGGGGTACATGCAGGGTGTCATGAGGCAAAATAGTCCCCAAAGAAAACTGAGAAGACATGTAGCATCACTAGTGGGTTTGGAGAGGAAATAAAATGTATTTGTTGGAAACATTGTGACATTCCATTCGCCACCACTATAAAGAAATTAGAGTCTACAAAAAACCTTTCACATCGAACCCAGTCTCGTGACTATCTCAGGTGCCCCCATGACTGTTGCTCTATTGATTTTAAACAGAAGCTAAACATTTAGTCGTGTTTCTTTTTTATGACTGAGAGTAAACCCGCAGTATTCAGGACGACAGAAGAAAAATAGCAAACTGAGGGGGAGAAAGTGAGCCCACGCGGACGTCTGTCCTTCCGTGCTTCTAAAGGTCCCCTGTGTTCCCTGTGGGGACAGAAAGACATGCGTCGCGCAGACCCCCGCGTGTGAGGGGGCTTTGTTGTGGCAGTGGGACCGAAACTACAACAGCAAAGAGCAGCTTGTTAGCGACAGGACCTCAGCACGCAGCCCAGATAATGATAAAAATACACCAGCCCGTCTCTATAATCTGCTACACTAACACACACTCAGATTTACTCCGTTCCTAGAAGATTCAGGGGCTCCGTCGGGAAATTAGGCCGCATTGTCTCTCAAGTGGCGCTTCATGAAGAGACCAATCATTTTGTTTTCCTACGTAAATATGGCATCTCTGCTCAGAAACACGACCGCCGTTCCTCACTTTCCCTCCAAAAACCTCTCTCTAATGGGGGCAGTGAAGGCCCGTCGCCATGGTTACTGACAGGGTGTTCTGGGGCCAGTGTCCTGTGGGAGACAGCCATACAGATGGGACAGAGCTCTGAATTACTTTTTCACATTTTCTGTTTGTCTTTCTTCTATCTTTGCTTCCATCCTCTCTCCTCTTCTCTCTCAGGAACGTGTCTCTGACAAAAAATGTCCAACGTAAAACTGCCCAGATCAGGAAACACTGAATTTTCCTTTTACCTTTTTCTCACATGGAATATAAATGAAAACTAATATATAGAAATTAAGCAGTTTACATTTTTTTGTGATGTCACAAACACATTTAGAAATATTTGCCTGGTCAGTATACAGCAGTTTCACCCCGTCCACCATGATGAAGCTTTAAAGAGTGTTTCAATCCTGTGTTTACTTGTTTCCCTACTTGTAGTTTTTGTGATGAAGCTAGTTCTATATTGCATGATAGCTGGTATAATGAACATATAATAATCATATGCTGAGTGTTTGTGAAGAAACAGTGGTAGCTGACTGTCTCTGATCATTATATCTATGCCACAGTGTGGCCTGTCTGACTTCACACTGAAAATATTGAAACAGTTCTTGATTGGTGGCTGTGGTTTAATAAAAACCGCATGCAAGTCTATTGCAGATCTAATATTACTCATAATTCAATGTGACAGAAAGCAGATTTGGAATCAGCATGAAAAAACGGTTTAGAAAAGAGTGTTGTGGTTTTTGATGATTATGAAAAGATTTTTTTGTTGACCTGTGTTCTCAGGTCAAAAGTCTGAGAGATCTTTTATTTCCTCGTCTCACATGATCCGGTACACCAAAAATTTAGCCAACAAGCTATCAAAAATGGAGTAAAAGACAAACGCAATTTGTGTTTTAGTTGTATCTGATCGTTTTGTTTTACATTAAACTGTGGCACAAAAAAAGTTGGAGGCCGCTGGTCTAGTGGAGCGTTACGATCTGTGCACTTTTGCTTTGGACAAGCTTATAGTTGCTTCTTTGTTCGCTGCATTAGCATCAACATCATCATCATCATCATCATTACTGGAAAATCTACAGTTAACGTGGTCAGTGTTGTGAGATGTTAGCTCAGCCGAGTGTGTGTGTTGCCAGCCGGCGTGCCAGGAGCAGGCTGGTACTGTGCAGAAGTGCAGCAGATTTATAGCCGCCTCCTCCCTGTGTGTGTTTATTCTGCTCAATTTACAGGCCGTTCATGGAGGAAATCTACCGGCAGAGGAGCCAGCGTTGTAAGCACAAATGAGACTGGAGTGTGTTTGCTTAAGGATCACACCGGATGGCCCGGGCGCCCCCTCCTCTCAGCGGTATCCACTAATACTGCTCGTAAAATAAGCTTCCACACACAAAGAAGTACAGAAGAGGATGAAGAGCAGTCTGATGCAAATGTCATCGCTTGCTTATCTCCAGTGTTCACGCAGCCGCTCTTACCTTGAATAAAAACCCGGTTAGACCCATTTTAGTCTCGCGTGAGTCTGTTGAAAGAGGGAAACTGTTGATCACAGTTCAGTATTTCTCTTTATAGAGGCATCCCCTGAACTCTCAGGGCAATTAGAGACCAACTGTGGATTATAGATTTCTAGATAATGCAGGTTTATTCGAGTGTTATTCAACACCAGCCACTCATGGAGCTAATAACTTCAGGTCTTTGGCTCAATCTAGTGCTCATGCTTTTCTGCACAACAAGGGAAAAAAATGAAACCATGCAAATGTCTTATACATTTGAGAAATGTATATTTAAAACCGGTTTAGCTGAGCAGTATGTTTTTAAAGGTTAATATTAGAATGTGTACAAATAATAGGGATTTTGCCAGAACTTATGGAAGCCCAATCTTACATTGTATTTCTCATCAAATACCTCCAATACCTGGTTCAGCTCAATTGATACTTCATTAAATTAAGTCAGGAGCTGCTAATGGAGTTAGCAAAGGCTGGAGACGTCGAGAAATCCCAGTGTTCTTCTCACCAGCTCACAAAACTACATTTTTATGAACAAAACACTATTATTTCATGTTTTCTTGTTTGTTTGCATTTATTCTAATGTCAGTCCCTTACTGTTAATGTAAGTCTGTTACTGCTCAAGTAAATGGCTTTAAACAATTTGTACAAGTGTCTTTTGCACAGTTCTGTACACTAAAAGAGTGCATACCCTCTTTGTGAGATTATGCCAGTCAGGGGTTCGCTTCCCTATCCAGGTAAACACACCACTTTACAAAATGAGTCCTTGGACTAGATTCCTAACTCTAAACTCACCACCATCTGTAACTGGATCACACTGTGTGTGGTTAATATTTGTAAAATTAAGTGATGATAAACTCTGGGTTGGGGTCTCCTTTAATTTGGCCATCAAATAAATGAATCTAATAATGAACGGGACTGATAATGTCATATGAAGCAGAAATGGGGGACTAGACTTAACTGACCTGACTCATGACTTGACTTGGGACACACCTTTAACTCTGTACGAGTCTGTACGAGTCAAGCAAGGTAATTGTCTTTTCAGCTGTATACACCGTACACAGTGAAATGAAACGTGCCGGGAGGAACATGGAGCGACACAAAGAACAAAAACAGAACAACACAAAAGCAGAGAAGATAAAATACAGAGTGCTGAAAGACCAACGGAAAGATTACAAGAAAAACACGAGCAACAAGACATTTGGTGCTGTCAAGTGTTTTAATGAATACACCGTTTCAACAGATACTGTACTCTATCAGCAGGGTTTTAAAATGCAGAATAGAGACAAACCAGCATGGAAATCATTGTGCAAATAACGGCAGCAGGACAGAGAATGTACAGTTTATAATAAATACAGGTATGAAAAAAAATGAGACCTCAGGGTGTGTGTAAAAAATAAAGGGTGTGTGCAGTAGTTTGTATAGCCCAGAACTACACGGGAGGAGCTTGTTAATGAACTGAAGGCAGATGGAACCACTGTGGGGATGGTGTTCTTTGTGTCATACTCCTAACACGGTGGGTCGAATTGAAGCCAAAGAGCTCGATTTTGGTCTCATCTGAACACAGCACTTTCTCCCAGGCCTTCTCTGAATCATTTAGATGTTCTCTGTCAAACTTAAGATTGGCTGTACATGTGCCTTCTTGAGTAGGAGGACTTTAAGGGCACTGCAAGATTTCAAATGAGTTACCAATGCTGTTCTTAGTGACCGTGGTCCCAACTGCATTCAGATCATTAACAAGCTCCTCCTATGTAGTTCTGGGCTGATCCCTCACCTTTCTCATGATCGTCCTCACCCCATCAGACTGAGGGCAATTGATGGTCATTTTATATTTCTTTTATTCTTCTCACCAAGCTTTTAGCTTGTAACCCATTCCAGCCTTTTGCAGGTCTACAATCTTGTCCCTGACATCCTTTGACTGATTCCGTGAACAGGTTTATACACAAGTTAAGATCAGGAGTGTCTGTAACTGATAGGTTGTCAGTCTGTGGGAACCAGAAGTCAAATAAGGATCAAATACTTATTCCTCTAAATGACATGCAAATCTGTCTCTCTCCATAAAAATAAAACTACCTCATAAATTTCAGACTGTTAATTTTTTTGTAGGTCAGCAAACATACAAATTCAGCTGGGGATCAAATAATGATTTAAAAAAAAAAATTTTTTTTTATATTTTCTCCAAATATTTTTTGTTTCGAATTTTGAATCAAGTGTGGTCAGTTGTTTATAAAACAATACTGACATGCACATTTTACACAGACACACTCCCACAAATTACAAAAGCAATACCCAGAAACAAAAGATGCAGTCCCATTTTTTTCCATGGCTGTAGTGGGGTAGTTACAGTGGCAGTTGGGGGGTGTGGGTTGTTTTTTGAAGGTAGAATGTGCAAAGTATGGAATCAGATGCTGTGGAAACATATCCGTGTTTTTTTTTTACACAGACCTGTCCAGACCTGTCCACCTTCTCAGAGCACGTTCAACCAGCTCAGCTCAACAGCTGTGTTTCTGCACTGTAGGTGCAGCACCAATGGTGCTGATGTAGGACATCACCCTGCAGACGTGAGTGACTAACAATTAAATGTAGGAATACAAGCAATCTGTTCAAACATGAAATAAAACTGTGAATGAATGATTAAACTGACAAGAAGGGAGTCTACCATCAACGGACACAGCTTGGGGATCATGATCCGAATTCTAGGGAATAGTGAAATGACCCACCACTAACCTGCACAGCGAGGGTGAATTAGGTCAACAGTTGTTTTTGGTTTCTTTAAACCTGTGTAGTCAGGAACCAAGCTGTATACACACACACACAGCAGAGAGCGATACTCTGCTTGTAAAGGAGTTAATGGGGTCATTAGTGTGAGGAGTGAGAAGCCACGCATGAGAAAATGCTCTTTAAAAGCATTAAAAGAGCATTTTAACTTAATAGATCCATTAATCAGACCATTAATCTCTAATACTGAATGCAAACACACTCCATACTGCAGCAACTCACACAAAAACATACACTTCCTTTAAACCTTAAGTGTTTTTATAGAAATTCATGTTAACAAATATTTGGGCCGTTCCCTCAGAGCAGCCCAGCTCACTCCCATTAGGGGTTCCCATCAGTCAGGGACACTTCTACAGTCCAAATGAAAAGAATGTGTGTGCATGTGTGTATTTGTTCATTTGTTTTAGTGAACACACACAGCAGTGCGCTCTGCGGAGCTGTTGTTAGTGAAGCTGGGTTTAATGGTTTAACAGTAAGAGTCGGATGAAGTAATGTCCTGTTTGCTTTGGCCTTTATCTCTCTCGTGTGTGTGTGTGTGTGTGTGTGTGTGTGTGTGTATAATGTGTGAGAATTGATTGTTTCTTTACTCAGAGATGGATCTCTCTCCACTCTCTCTCTCACACA
>JBBJLR010033779.1:0-12479 GCA_037577145.1 Brachypetersius gabonensis
CAGATTTGATTGAATATAATTACCCTTTTGTGTTAACTGTGATGATTACTATATTTCAGCAACAAATAGATGTGCTAAAAACTTATTTACTTAAAAATGTATTTATTTATTTGGGGGTTGTTTTAATTGCACTTTAATTGTTGTATTTTCACTAATTGTTTATTTTAAAATTATTTTTAATTATTATTGTTTTATTTAATGTTTATTTGTATTGTAGTTTGGTGTTTGAGAATTTTGTTCTTTATTTATTTAAGAAAAAATTTATTGTTCTATTATCATTGTTATTATGATAATAAAATATTTTTCGATACCAAATTTTGTGGTATTGTACACCACTACTGTCCAGGATAACCACCAGACTCTTAACAAGAAGGACAGGTAAGAGGGATAGTTTTTAATAGTTAGTTCAATAGTTAGAAAAAATGTTGTTTGATTTGGCCAATGTAGCATTTTAACTAAACTAAATAATTTCAGTTTTATCATGATTATGTTTGAGAAAGTTAGAAGAAACACAGTCCTTAATTTCAGCTATGCATGCGGAAAGTGTAGGGGTTGGAAGGGTGAAAGAATTACGACTGAACAGAGAAATACGATTTGAACCAGTTAAGAGAGGTGCCAGTAATTCCTATAGAAGCTAATCTCTCCAGAAGAATATTATGAGAGACAGTATCCAGAAGAACCAGTATGGTTAGGAGCCCAGTGTCAGCAGACGTCAATATGCCAAATTGTCATTTTGACCAGTGCAGTCTCGGTACTGTGTAGAGGACGGAAATCAGATTAATTGTTCATACAAAGTATTTTTGGCAAGATGAGTGTGAACTTGAGTTGCAACAGTTTTTTCAAGTATTTTTGCAAGTAGTGATAAATTAGAAATAGAACAGTAATTATTCAGATTATCAAGGTCTGCACCAAATGTCTTAAGAACAGGAGTTATTACAACTGTTTTAAGAGATGAGAGCACACAACCAGAAATGAGAAAAGAATGAATAATATCAATTATAATATAAGAAAGGGGAGGCATAAAAGGGAAGGATTTTAAAAGGGAAATATTTAGATTTTTATATTTTAAATTTTAGGAAGATCAAAGCTTGTAAGCTTTGTAAGGAGGTCATAATAAAAGACATTGTAATAGATTAGTTGAAGACAGATTCTGATGGATGTGTTCAATTTTAAAAGTAAAAAAAATCATAAAGATATTACATTGAACCATAGAAAAAACTGTTTAGTATAGAAAATAAAGCTTTTCAGTTTCCTTCCCCAGACCTGATAGTTAGTATAAAAAGTAGATTTAGCTACGGCAAGAGCATCCTTGTAGTATAAAATGTGTTCATCATACATCTTTTATGAATGGTAAGACCAGTTTTTGTGTAAAGACCCTCAAAGCAATGACCTTGTTGTAGTTTAAGCTCAGGTATACACCACAGAGCAGACTGATTAAAAGAAATTGTCGGGGAAGAGGCTCAGCCCATGGTCAAATGGCACACATCCTGTCTCTGGCTCAGAGTCCCTCGAATACTCTGTAGGGGGAAAACAGAAAGAGAGTGAGAAGCATCAAGGTTGCTCTCCAACTGACCCTTGGAGCACTGCTGTTATTCTCCAGTCTGGTGATTTTCAGTCTCAGCTCATTAGCATCACCAGCCATGGGTGGTTTTCTTGGTCCACAACAAATGGTTGGTCCATATGTTGGGTAGGTCCACAACAAACGAGCTGAAATAGAAGTAGCAGTTCAGTACTTCAGAAAGTGCACAAAAGGAAATGGGCTGCTCTGATCTGACTTTTCTCTGGTGGTGGCATAGCCTATAACCACAATGAAATTACTGTAGTATCACTTTAGAAGTGTACCTACTATTGAGTTTCTATATTTTTATTCATATTCATGTATTTTGTAATAATTCTACAGAAAAATACACTTTTTATTTATTTGTGTAATATATACTACTACATACTACTCTGCTACATTCCATACTATGGCATTAACATAAAAGTTGACAAGCAGCAGAGAAGACAGACACACATCACATGTGTGGAAATACTTCACTTTAGACACACAAACAGCACAGTGACCTGGGCAACCTGCAAGTCGATGTTAAAGTACAGTAACAGTACCGGCGTTCTGCATCTGAAACGGCTCTGCTAGCAAATATTGCTGGCGCTAGCACTGCAGGGAGTCGTCTTGCTGCGGCTTAAACTGTTCCCACTCGCAGTTGTACACTTAAATTGACCAGAAAATTCAAGGTATCAGCCTTTGTTCTGTTTAATTGTTGACTGCTACAAAGTACTTTAATAAAAGTTGCTCAGTGTTGGACAGCTGTGTTCCTGCATTGCATGTGCAATGACGTCATGAAACGACTAGTCGATTTAAAAAAATCTGGAGTCCTTAATACCCTATTCCATACACACTATTTAAACACACGGCAAACACACTCTATATTCTAAAACACCATTTTAATAAAATATAGTTAATTACCTAGTTCACAATAAGATTATTTCAATGTTACCATGCTAACCAATAACAAACATTTTTTTTCAGCTCATATTTTTGCAATTATTTTTTGAAATATGTTTGATGAAAGACATGTTGACAAAGACAGCTGTCTAAAGAGTTTTTAAAAAGTAAATTCAGTACTAAGACAGTGAATTACACACCTTTTTAAGTGAACTCATCTTGAGGGCACATGATTTAACCAGTACAGTTAGGTTAATCAATTAACCTAATTCAAAATATCTGTAAAGTAGGTCACCTTGTAATTTCAATTTGATAAGTGTTGTCAAATTTTTGGTTTATAAATATTTAATTAAGAAATTTAATTCAGTTTTATTTATTTGTTTTTTAAAAAACATCATTATATAGTTAACAAAATTATTATTACAAATACCTACATAACAAAAAAGGAGTTACAATTGGATCTGCTAATCCAAGTCAAAGCAACAAAATTTTACTCTTAAGTAATTTTATATTATTCCTATTGATGCAATAGAAATATGTATGCACCACTTTTCCCATCTCTTCCTGCACTGTAAAAAATAAATCCTCTTCCCAATGAAAAATTCTTAAGTAACTGATTACAATAGCACTTTTGAGTTAGCTCAGCTTTTTAGTGATTATCTGCAGCAATCATAGAATCTACATTAGAAGGAAATGCTACGCTGTTGGACCAATAAATTAATTCATGTTACCTGAACTGACATGAACTATTACGACCAACAATAAGTAGATGTAATTTTACTTACTTAGTTAAGTGAACACCTTGCTTATTTGTTTTAACTAAAAAAAACTATGTTGTAAAGACAAATAAATTGACCAAATTACAATTTACTTGTTCAATCAATTATCCTGCTATAATTGAGCAAACAGAGCAGGGACAATGTTATTGGTTACTAAAGAAACTTTAATACATCCAGCAAAATATTACATTCTGGTAAAAAAACGTAATTGCCTTGAAAGTAACAAATTATAATTGTTTTAAAAAAAACTAGTGACCATCACAGTGTACTTAGTGTTGCACAGAAATTAAAGTACGCAAAAGAAAAGAAAAAAATTGCAGTTTCAAAATACTATGAAGTGCTATACAATCAAGTTACAGTATAACAGAACCCCACTGTACTAGTTCAAATGTATATCAGTCTCTGCGGGTATTAGAAGGTTTAGAAAGTAACAAATACACTGACAGCAAGTCTATAGTGCAAATAAATACCTTCAATGTATCAAAAACACAATTACTCAACTCACTCTGAGAAAACACCTTGAAAAACCCAGTCTAATTTACAGCCTTTCAAAAGAAGGATTATATTAATCAGTGTCAACACCATATATGAGTCTCCCAGCTCAGACAGAGCCACACACGGACAGAAAGACAGACACAAACACATGAAGTGAGACACACACACACAGGCAAATACAGACACTTGTGCATTCGGACATACAGCTAAACACACTGTTTACAGCCTTTCAGATTTGAGGAGCATATTTTTCAGTGACAACACTCTATGAGAGTATGAGCCTCCTAGATTCAAGAACACCTTCTGCACGGTCTCAAATGTGTATTTCAGTTCCTTGGGGTATTGAATATTTAGTGGATAGAAAAGTCCAACAAGAACGGCAAACGCGTTAACGAAGTCAGGAAGCTCTTCAATGACTACTTGACCTTCTAACACCACAGCTATGTTCACTGGTGCGGGTTTGGCATTGAAGTTGTGCTTCAATATCAATATCCCCGTCTTCATTTTACTGGCCTGCATTTCCAGAGAATCGGTATCCTAAAAATGACAACACAAACAATAGATTTTTAAATGTTATACCTGTTATTTAAGCACATTTACATTAAACACTGGACTTTATGGTACAGTTAAAACATTTACATAATGACAATTTGTTAAAGTTCTACCACTCTTACAATATTCTTAACCAGCTGTTATGATATGCAGTCTAAATGCCCAACTGCCATGCATGGTTTAGGTCTGAACAAACTTGATCCAGGTGATTATGAAACCCTTCTTGACGTTGACTGGGAAGCGAATATCCATGTAAATCACTGTAATACTTACAAGACCTTAAATAAATAAATAGGCATTCCTCGTAGAGCTGTTTCTCTTCTGTGTGCTGTAACATCTGTGGTCTAAAAGCTAGAATACGATAGCAAATAAAAAGCAGCAGCAAAATGTGAGATTTTCCTAATTTAAGTTTTCTATTATATAAAGACTGCACTCAGACTAACATTTCTTCAACAGTTAACCTACACAATGCAGTGTTCTGAAATTGAGCCATACATTTAAGTACTGTCCAATGTACAACCATTTTAATCTTGATTTATTGTTCTTTACCTGTTCAGCTAAAGATTCCAAGAGGTTCTTCAATTGCTGTGTAGCCTTGCCACCTTTTGCTCTGAACATCTTGATCAGTGCCGAAGAATGCTTTTCCAGGGATGTCAGGAAAGTTTCTTTAAGGTTAACTTGAGTAATTCGATAAAATTCTGTACCCACCTATTTCAAAGACAATTAAATTCCACAAAAGGCATAAATCAGAATCCAACAGTTTTTATTTTTAGGTATTGTAGGCATAAATCTTACCTGGTTTTCCAGAAAAAGACCTGGCCAGCGCTCTTGTACCAGAGAGACCAGGGGATCATCTGTGACTATCTCTTTTCTTCTCAAGGAGAATGTTAAGTCCATTCTAGCATTCACTTCATCAAGATTAGGGTTTTTCTTCTTTACTTCATCTGCAAGGAGTTGTCTTTGTTTCTCAACATCCTCATCATTTAGCCCAGTGGGAAGGAAGTTCATCTCTGACTTGCGAGGTTTTTTGAGGCCACCCCTTGAAGAACTAAATCCTCTCTTATGAGCATTTATCTGAACTTCAGTGCAACCTGCATGTCGCAGTTTCTGTCTAAGGTTGTTCATCTTGTACTGAATACTGAGTTTCCAGCCCTCCCAACCACTGCCACAGGCCTGGGCGAGACAAGGATGCTTGACAATCAAAGCTATGGCCACTTTCTCACATTCAGATTCATCTGGATATGCTTTGTAGGAGAACATGACCTCAGAAACTTTGCTAAGTATTTCCATCTTTATGTCCCGTGTGACCTCCAGTGGAATCTTTTCTTTTTTGTAGACCTCATTTGCTTTTTGAAGACGAAGTTCAAGATCCAGGGAGAATCTAGGAATAGGAAACTCCTTTGGCCAAGGATGTGTTCTTGTAACTGTGGCTGATGACACAGATAACGAATCACTTGACAGACTAGCCATATCAAGAGTTGTATCTGAAAAACTGGATTCATCTGATGGCACAACTATATTGTCCAGAAAAGTCTCAATGTAGCCTTCTCAGCTGGAAGATCTGATATGTCTGTTAGATTGCACAGTTCATTATTCAAATCAGGATCTTCATACTGAATTACAAATCCACTCTCTATGTTCAGTTTCTCACATAGCATTAATCGAAGGTCTTCCAGGGTTGAAATTGGGCCAGGACATGTTAATTTTCTGATGTTGTCTGGACCAAGAATTATCCGCAACAGCATTTTGATGATTACAAAATATACACTGTTAAATAAACAAGAATGAAACAGAAAGGAGAAAACAGTAAGTCAATTAATGACAACATCGGTCATGGGTAAGAACACCTAAGGCAATAAGAACCTCTTTAGTGACACCATGAGCCTTCCCTCAATACAATACAAAGTAAGTGGATAGTAGTCATAAAGATCCTGAGGGTGAATGGTGAGAATGTCTGCACAATCCTTTTTAACAACTTCATAAGATCCCAAATGTTCACAATACCAGGTTTCAACTTGCTCAACAATGAAGCAGACGTCACCCCCAAGAACAACAATATTCATGATTTGGCCAAATTCTGGTAATCCAAAAGAAGATCCCATAGAAACAATCATGCCCGTTTTGTAAGTGGTCCCATATATACACACAGTGGAAGCTAAAGACACAGCAGTTTGTCCACTGTACCTTTGTTGAACAGCTGCCCTTACATGTGGCTCAAGAGAGGTAATTTGAACAGTTTTTACTCTCTCTATATGTGATGCAGCTTTGAGAAAATCTGGGCAATCCAAATGGTATGCAACCATGAACTGATGTTTGGTGGCTAAGGTGTTAAGAACGTTTCTGAAGCTCTGGCAATCCTGTACTGTTTTTTTGAAAAAGCCATGCTTAGCCTCAAATCGCATAGTCCAAAAATGTACTAAAGGCCCAAAACACTGTTATTAGATGTGGGTAGTGTTCGACAAAATGGTGTTTTAGTTTTAGACTGATATCTGGAAATACCTCTTGGAATAACAGGTGATGATCTGAAATTTTTTATTCAAAGTAGCATAAAGTTTCTTCTGAGAATCTGGAGGCCACAGACAATTCAACAATATCTTTTAAATCCATCAGGATTTCCCATGATTTTTCACCTTCAGGTACACATGCACCAACGAAGAAAGGAAGAAGCCTCAGAAAAGTCAAATTTTCATGACCATTTCCTCCTATTGTACGCTTCAGAAAACAAGACTTTGTAAGTTTTTGTGGTCTGTTAGTTTTGTCTGAATTCTCATATGGAAATATTTCAATAATGTGATTAAGGTCCTCCAAAGTAAAAAATTTGCTAGATATCAATTTACAAAGACACACTGCCAATTCAAAAGGGACAATCCCTTCAAAAAGGTCATGCAGTATGTCTGGTGGAAAGCCCGTCACTGTATGAAAATAGGTCAGTTGTTTGGCCAAAACACAGTCTGATTTGACACCACTGTCAGATACAAGATGAGGATTTTCCTTGAGGTTTATGACAAGCCTGTCATGTTCTGCAGGAGTCCGTAAATTAAAGCATTTTGCTTCTGTGGTCTGAATGTCTGGTAACGAAGCTAGACAAAATCTACAGAATTTATCAACTCTAAAACTCTCCTGAAATCCACCAAGACCATGGGCTGCCAAGTTATCAGCAGAAACAGTGAGAACTGTTCCCTTTATTTGGTTAGCCAACTGATCAACGAATAATCCTTCTTCCTCCAGAAGCTTAATGTCATTCACCAGTGGTTCTAAGAAGGCCTTATACCCAAATTCATGCACATCAGTGCTCTTTCCAAGCAATGCTAACTGGATAGACTGCAGGCTAGATCGAAATTTCAGTGCCCAATTTAATATGACCCAGTAGATTGCGGTTATCTTGTGTTTTTTTCTAGATGTTCCAAGGGGATTAGCGGCTTCAAATTCATCTATGTCCAAACCAAGCACTAACTTAACATCTTCTCCTGTAAAAAATGTCTTGTCTTTGCAATACTTTCCATCAAAAAAATATATATACAATTGAAAAGGGCTTGCACCACTGTTAAGAGTTTTTTCCAATAGATCAGCGTGATTTAACAATGATTTCAGACCTTTTAACAAAGGTACATACACAAAATGCTTTTTCTTTTATCTGCTAAATACATATTGAATGGGTTCTACAACTGGAAAGTGCTTCTTGAAGTAGAGTTTTCTTCGATATTCAGTAGAAAGTGGACCTTTGTTGGATATGGCAAAAATAAAATTTGCTTTCTGAATGGAATCCACTAGTTCATCAGTAACAGACTGGTTGACCTCACAATTATTTCTCTGCAGAATCTGCAAAATTTCCTTTTGTATATGACATTTTGAGAGACACAATATCATTTAAACCTTCAACAATCTGTTGGGTAGCATGTTTTGACACATGATGTACAGTTTGCATACAAAGCAAAAGAGATGCAAGTTTGTGTCCTAATGCAGAGCTAAAATCACCATTGCAAAGTACATCTGTGCTTTCTGCAATATCGCCCAGACCCACTTCACATTCTATAGCTATGGAAGTATTAAAAGTTAATGCAGCATGATTAACTAATGGTGTAAACTCATTTAAAGATTGAAATTTATGTTTCCTGTTTTTGTGTACGTTGAATGTGGCATATATGTTGGTCTCAAAGTCACAGTTTATAAATGGACATTTAACGGTTTCATACTTTTTCAAATGCTTTCTTAAATGGGTGAAAAAAGTATTTTGAGTACAAATGTCTGGAAAAGCACAAACTGAACACCTGAAACTGGCCACATCATCATCTGTTTGCTTGGGACAGGCACCAATGGGATGTATTCTGTTAAGATGAGTTTTTAACGCACCTGCAGTATGGAATGTACAAGCACAATCACTGTAAACACAAGGAAACGAGGAATATGGTCCGTGCCAGTGTCTCAACCTATAATGTCTGAGAAGTGTGTCCTGAGTGGAGCCACGAAATCTGCATATCTTGCACTGCATGAAAAGCCTGAAAAGCACAAGGAACATCACATTAGAGCATATATGAAAATATATATTTACACAAAATATTACCAGTATTTTCTTATTCTGAGACCTCGTTCACACGGACGTCTGAATCTTGGATAAATGAACGCGCTCTGAACGCCATAGGCATTTTTGTGTCGTTTTGTATCTGCGCTTGATTGATTTTTAGATACCATCACCCAACCTACCTCTATCCAAAAGGATCAAACAGGAAAGAGGGAGGGGGGATGCTGGCGTTCGTCTGTCGCTGTTTAACGCCAGCCTGCAGCCCAATGTGTAGTTTCGTTTATTCACCTGTGGGGGCAGTAATTATTCTCTCCAGACTGTTTACATGTTAGACATCTTTGGAAATTTGGCAGGAATTACGCCACTCGATCGCAAAGCCGACCGAGCGCCAGTTCTGAATGTCTGTGTGGACGCTGTGATTTCCTCCAATCAGCAGAAAACGGTTGGCGCTCAGTCCGCGCTCACCTGACGCCGCGAACGCCTGATTAAGTGTACCGGGGTTGTGTTGTGAGAAATTACCCAAAACTAGCACTGCTGCCAAAGTTTTTTTCTCTCCCTCTCTCTATCCAAAGGGATATCAAACAGGTAAAAAGAATACAGTTAAGCGAAATTAAATGACACACCTGCATTAAGCATATAAAAACGAAAACGTTGGTCCTCCACACATTTAAGCTTCCAACTCCTAAAACAGCCCACAGTGTGTCAGCTAGTTATGCTAGCCTATGTAAACATAGTTGGAATTCACTGAGGCTAGTCCCCTACATGTGGCGGGACAAAAGGACATAAAATGTACATTTACCAAATTCTTATCACAAAAATAGCAACAAAATACTGTACATAAAATAAATATAAATGAGATAAGGACAAATAAACCTATGGATGACATTTTTTAATATTAATATTTCTCAGATTGATTTTTAGCTAACATAACCCAACCTACCTCTATCCAAAAGGATCAAACAGGAAAGAGGGAGGGGGAGGAGGAGGAGCTACCAGGACCCTCACAAGCAGTGTGCCAAGTAAAAGTACATAATAATACAAACTAGATCTACTGTGCAAATATACAATACATAAGTGTATATCATTTATTTAATTATGTTTGACTGTATATAATGTATTTGTATATTTCAACTGGTTACATAAGGATTATCTAAATCACGCTGTTATCCTAAAAAGAGTGGATGTTTTCTGTCACGTTTTAAGACCATGAATATTACAGTAATGTCAGATGGTCATTAATCATGGAGATTAGTCTAAATTCAATAAGTGAAGTAACCAAATCAGTACTTCTCTAATTATTAGACAGATAGATTCAAAAAATCTGTTGACGCGGAGTATTTAAAATGACATCAACACACTCAAAGCTCAGCATAATACTGAATAAACCAAATTTTAATCTTATCATAACCCTGTAAAATTATGCAATTTCACACTGAAAATTAAACCTTAATATGGTCACTGATCGTAAGGCCTCCACTTTTTTGTGTATACACATACCGCATAATCACTGAAACCCACTGCATTTGACCAAGGACATATTGAGTTTATTGGTATGAAGATGTGGAAGAGTATCCAATTGTTATTTTACAGCATATAATACTCTCTGACTTTCTGCAGAAAGATACCATAGATCTCACATTGCCCTGGCCCACCGATTAGGCCTGGGAGAGATTACAGATCAGACTGTGGCATTCTATGAAGGTCAGCAAAACACATTCAGAGAGTTCTTTTATATATAGTCTACAGTCAAGACTGTATTAATGCTCAGGTCCAGGACACCTGACCTGGTTGTGGTTCCAAAAGGTGCTGAAAAATACATCGTTTATTCATTATTGATCCATATGACTGATTATCCACATTTCATTGTACAACCTCCAGTGCACATACTATTAAAGCATGTTAGCATGTTAGTAGGACAGTTATGTTGAGTATGTTTCAACAATGCATAAAATGCATAAAATATATATACTGTATTTATTTATTTATTTATTTATTTATTTATTTATTTATTTATTTATTTGCAGGGGGAGTTCACGATGCTCCGGTGGACGAACTAGTTCAGTGGTGCGCAGTAAATACACAGTACAGTGTTATATGAGTGAGGGAGTACACTTATCTAAGCACAAGTGTTCCATTTTTGTTGCTTTGTTTGGCTATATTTAGGCCTTTATCATGGCTTCTGAACAAATTTTTACATACATTTTTTGTAATTTTGCTTAGTTGTTTTCATAGATCTTACAACTGTGTTAGGAGACGATATTAACTTTGGCAGATGGGGCGCATGTTGGTTGTGTGGTTGTGTTGCTGAAAGGTCAATCTTTCTCTGTAGGGGAAGTGAATGGGGTCATACTGAATCTGTCTCTCTGTATCTGCTGCTGTAGTGGCACATTACCACATGAGCTGACCTACTCTCTAGGATGTGTGTGCATGTGGAGGGGGAGGGGGATGAGGAGAGGGCATGAGAGAGAGAGGGAGAGAGAGAGAAAGACCATGCTGTGGATTAAATGTTACCCCCTACTACATAAACACACTTGATATTCTATTTATTGACACTCTTTTTTGCTTCTTCCTTTGGTTTATTCTTGTTTGGGTTAGAGGACCGTCAAACACAAGTGAACACACACACACACACACACACACACACACGAGAAAGTGTGTTTTAATTGTTATCTAGATACATTTTCATGGAATTGGAGAAGCAAGCATTCAGAGCCTTGCACCTTCATATATTCCTAGGTCTGGGAGAATAAATGGAGTCTCACCAATCTCCCTGCTCCTAGTATAAGGAGGTTTCCATAGCAACAGAAAGGCTCTGCCAATGAGGAGAGGGGGATTCTGCTGCCTGCTAAGAGCACCCCTCCCCCACCTCATGTGCACACATACACATATACAAACACTTTTGCATCTCCACCCTCTATCTTCATAAAATAATGTTATCATGCTCTGTGAATAAGCTCAAGTGTTCCATACACAGACTGGTATCCATGATGCTATGAAAGACACAAAAATAAACATCAATTAATGTCATTGGTTTTTACTCACACACCCCTTCTGGAGCACCAAATGATTCCTGTAAATATATAAATATTTACTATAGATGCTGATTTTTGCTAAGCTCACAAATGCATTCAAAATTAACCTGATGTCTCTACATAAACACACTTTATATTCTATTTATAGATACGGTCTTTATTTATTTCTATAGTCAAACCCAATGATCACACACACACACACACACACACACACACACACACATGCACACACACTCACACAAAGGACTACACCACATTCCATGGCCACACCCTTTGCTCAGAGATGCAATCAAACACACATCATGCACAGACTATACAAGTACCCCCTCTGGTGTTTGCAGCCTTCTTACACACCCTAAAGTGACAGAAATTATACAACCAGGCACAAAAGTGCACAAATAAACAAATGTTTAGATTTTAAATGATGATGTTAAATTTGTAATTAACCAGCATTATTTATTAACAACACTGTATTAGTAATCCCCCTGGACATGCAACTTCAAAAGCTTTGTGAACATGAAGAAAACAACAAAGTCTTTCTCTGTGTTAATGTGATTATGCATTTTGAGGGGCAGAGGGGCAGGATGTGTGTGTGTGTGTGTGTGTGTGTGTGTGTGTGTGTGTGTGTGTGTGTGTGTGTGTGTGTGTGTGTGTGT
>JBBJLR010033789.1:0-12479 GCA_037577145.1 Brachypetersius gabonensis
GAACTCCTCCAGCAGGTCTTTATGGAGCTGCTCTGTGCTCTGGGACACAGTCCTGCTGGAGTAGAGAAGGTTCTTCACCAAACTGGGGCCACAAAGGAAGCACAACATTGTCCAAAATGTCTTGATATGCTGAAGCATTAAGATCATCCTTCGCTGGAAATAAGGGCCGATAATTCAGCACAATGCTAGTCAGTGTGGGTGTCAGGTAGCCGAAGTCGTGTTCTCCAGACGCCTTGAGTCGCCTAATATGGTTGTGTTAGTGACATTTTGTGGTGTTGCTTCACACTTCTGGGAGGAATAAAGTGCTAGCCCTCAAACATCGTGTGATAGAGTGAGTCATAGCTAAAGGGAGAGAAAAAACAAAGAAAGATACAATGTGGCAAAACAGTGGAACAGCAGTGATCCTCACTCTCTTCCAGCAGACACACTTTAAGGAGGGAATCAGAAGTCACTGTTTATAACAACCTGTCTGCAACCACACCACCTAATGTGCGGTTAATGAAGTGGTACATGTAAATCATCCTATGTTGATGAATGGAACCCATGCAAATACACACTGATTTTGCTGAATTACGAGGATCAGTTGGATTTGGGGATACTGCACCCTGATCCCAGACTCGGATCAAAAATGATTTGTTCATGTTTTGCATTTGTCCCTGTTGAAAGTTACCAATGTTCTGGAGAAAGTGTAGCAATTTCAGTCTTGACTTACAGATTCTCCAGATGGGTTCAGACCGTCGGTTCGCAGATTCGGATTACCTCCTGCGCCATCTTCAGTGGTAAATAACCTCCTTTACAACTTTTAATAGAAAAGCAGCCACCTTTCTCAGTGATTCAGGATTTGAACCCACAACCTTCCAATCAAAGGGGCTACTCCCTAACCACCAGAACACCTACTGCCCCATAGTATACATGTAATGCTCAACATGGAGCACAACCCTGAGATTAAGAGTCTCCTGCTCTAACGACTGAGCTAGCCAGGAACATTGTGTAACTTTTTAGTTTTTTTTCTTTTACTTTTACTGCAAAGTAATAACGTGATGAGAGTACCAACAATGACATTAACGACAGACCAGTGTGTGTCTCAGCTTTAGAACTCTTTGATCGTGCACAACTTTGGGGTTTCTTTCAGCGTAGGGAGAGTATCCACCTGCCCCCTATCCCAGAAAGTGGAAGCAGCAGTCCTGCAGAGGTTGTGGCCCTGTATGACTTCTCTGCTGAGAGTCCTGGACTGTTGAGCCTGGTGAAGGGAAACAGATACATCTCTTTGGAAAAGATTTCAGCTGACTGGTGGAGAGTCAAAGACACAGATGGGTAGGAGCATATAATCGAGTACAGCTGGAGAATACTGGTCAGAATATCCCATTTTACTTCAATTTTCAATTCAAAGTCCCAGAGTGTTCTAACTCAATTATCCATTGATGGCTTTTTGAATAGGACTCAGATGTTTTTTCAGAAAAGGTCAAAGTGACACAGAGAACATTTAGAAATGTTTAATAGCTTGTTTAAGGTTTTCTGGGTTTTTTTTCTAGTTCTGAAGGACTTGTCCCTTCTAATTATATCAAGGAGGTCGAAGTCAAAGACAACTACTGGTAAGCCTCTCTAAGAGAGTTCTAAACTGCAGGTGTCTAAAAAGACTGGGCCAGCTTCCTAACACTGGTCACCTTACATGAACTACAGCATATAAAATAATATTCCATTTACTCTCAGGCTGTTAAAAACATAACATTGCACACAGAACAGCTGTGCCTGTGATTTATACTTACTGTTCTTATTATTATAGTTATTATTCCAGTCTCTACTGATAGTTACTCCTTCACAGCAAATCACCAAAGTTAAATCTGCCTTTGTGGGTTCATTCATGTCACAGAGGAAGTTTATTTGATTCTAAGACCTAAATACTAAGGTCTTAGAATAACTGCTAAAGCCGAGTGTGTCTGTGTTATATAGTTAAATTCATATTTTTTATCTTCTGACCTTTCTAGAAAATGGATGAAAATGAACAGGACATTTGAGTTTGGGAGCTGTAATACACTATATGTAGAAAAGTACTGGGTATTCAGGGTTTGGGCCAGGACCAGTGAAGGGCCTTCTTCATGCCTCAGCATAAGTGCTTCCAACACACTACAATACTTGCACAAATTGCCTTATTTGATAACTTGTTTACATCGTAGGTACTCTCTTCAGTACAGCTGGTTTAATTATATTTGGACCCCTCTTTTTACCATTATTGATCTGTCTGAGTGTGCTGCTGTTCTGTTGTGTTGTATGTTGCCCCTATAGTCCAGGAGGACGTTATTGCATCTCACTGTGTTCTTACTGAATATGGCTGGGATGACAATAAAGCTCTTCTTGACTTGACTTGAAGTCTCTGCTAGTACTAGGGTCAGGTGTCCCAATACTTTTTGCCATATAGTGTATGTGTGTTTATGTTTCATAAGGGTCCTACTCCATACTATATGGAGTCTAATGATCGATTTTTTGATTATTTTCAGCATGAAAAGCCAATTTTCTAGGAGGACGCTCAAAGAGCAGCCCAGCAGCCCTGAACCACAGTGAGTGCCGTTGCTGTTGCTTTTTACTGGAGATTGCACTCACTGCTGATTGTTCCTCTCCTTTCCAATAAAGGGATACAGTGTCGTCAAAGTGAAGCATAAATATCCCCTACACACTTGATTATTAGACCTGAAATCTGACATGAGAGTAAATGTCTTGCAGCTTTTTGCACAGATAAACACAGTCTCATGAGTTTTATCAGTTTAAACTTTCTTTGTTTGATGGGTTTAACAGTCCCTTTACTTTCTTTGTCCCGTGTTAGGAGCTCATTTCAATCAAATTCAAGTGTCCCACCACAAAAAGGCAAGATAGAGGACTACGTGTGAGTACCTCCTTCCTTTCTTACCCACTGACTCCAGATCAGGTGGCATTCCATATTTAATCAGAGCGACATTTTTGCTGTTGTTCGTTGTTTGTGTTGATTAAAAAGTACTTAGGGAATTCTTTCATGACCATAGTCTTTTCCCTTTCTAATTGAAAGAAAATGAATACAGTATTTCATATGTATTTGTTTCTTTATCACACTAAATAGTTTCAGATCCTCAAACCAAACGAAACTGAAGACAGGAAGAACCTGAGGAAACTCACATACTGTCTTTAAAATATCCTGTTTATAAACGATCCTGTTTTTAAATGATCCTGTTTTTAAACGATCCTGTTTATAAACGATCCTGTTTTTAAACGATCCTGTTTTTAAACGATCCTGTTTTTAAACGATCCTGTTTTTAAACGATCCTGTTTTTAAAAGACCCTGTTTTTAAAAGATCCTGTTTTTAAAAGATCCTGTTTTTAAAACAGCCAAAAAAGAGGCTCCCTGTAACAGGGGCTTCAACTCTCCAGTCCATAGAAGATTATTCCATTATTATTATGGAATAACATTATTATGGTAATGGTGGAATTATGAAAGCTGACCTGATTAAAGATGAGCAAGACACGCCGTTCCACAAAAAGAAACTTTATTGCTAGTTTTTTTGTGACTTACTAGGTAAGGTTAAGTCCTGGAGATATCGTGGTTGGTTCCAGAATCTTCTGGGAATTTTTAACACTGTTCCACATTTCCCTCATCTGGATATAATGGCTGTTGCTGGTTCTCTGCAGAATCTGAAGCAAATGGCTTTGCAACCTCCTTCAGACTTATTCTGATAGTGTTCTTTCTCATCTCTCATGTCTTTTACTGCATTTCATTTGAACATCTGAAACAATTTATTGTGAAAAATATGGAAAAAGGAGAAATCAGAATACTGGGGATAAAAAAAAACCCCAAATATATTATATATCACAGCATTTTATTCATAAACCTTTAAACCTTTAGCAAATTTGCTACTTGTGGGACTAAACAAGGTTTATCTTCATCTTATCTCTCAAATATCGATTCATGTAGTCATAAGTTATTATCAGATCCCATAACCCAGAAATTACATGGCCAGTTCATTAAAAGAATGAGAGCAAAGTGAGATTTGCCCTTCTTGAGTTAATTTCTTGTGTATTTTCCAGTTGGTATGTTGGGAACATGCCTCGGGTCAAGACCGAGCAACTGCTACGGGAGAAGGTGCATAATATCTTTTTCTTGTCAGCACTTACTGAGTTTCACTCATCCACAAGATTTATTCATTAGTTTTTCAGTTAAATCCTGCGTTGATTTACCTGTTCATCACTTAATGTCACACCAGATGTTTGAATGCAGCCTTTCCATGTTTTCTGAGAGTCTCTATTCTTGGCAGGGAAAAGAGGGCTCCTTTGTGGTTAGAGATTCCAGTCAGAAAGGATTCTACACAGTTTCTTTATTAAGTCGAGCGCTAGAGTGAGTAGAGGGGAGAGGTAACACACAGAAACTCATACACTTTGAGACAATCGGCAGTGGGTGTGTGTTTTCTCTTTCATTCTGTGATTTACGGAGTTATTATTTAATTACATTTTCTAGTACTTTTTGTTGTCCATTAGAGCTCTGAAAGTCCACAACCACTCACGTGACGTTCAGATTTTCCAAACACCACAATCTTCTTTGTCTTTTGTGCCTCTTCAAACCATGACCATATTTCCAGTGAGGTAAACTGGACTGTGAGACATTATCTCATCAACATGAACGCTGAGGGGAAGTATTATCTGGCTGAGAAACATCTATTTGACTGCATCCCCCAAATGATCGAGTACCATCAACATAATGCTGCAGGTGAGGGACCTTTCCAATTCTCCCAAGACATCTAAATATACACAGAAATACTGAGGTCTGCAAGTGCACACAAGCAAGCAAGGCTTATGTACATGCTGAAAAAATAGCACACATACACCAGTCACTTCCACAAACCACACGTCAGTTTCCCTGTAAAAAATTGCATCATTGTAGAAAACCTGATGCCGTCACGTTTGGGTCAGAAATGAAAAAAAACCCCACATGCATGATCAATATTCCCCAGCTAAAACCACAGCTACAGGTACTAGGTAGTTCCAGGATCAGTTCTTTGTTCTGATGATTAATACTGCCTCCTGCATTCCAGCTCATTCTGCATTCTAGAGTATTATATGTTTAAATAAGATTAAACCTGGGCTTTCATATATTGTGCTTTCATATACAACTACTCACTAAACACACCATAGGTAACAAACTGACTGAAACACGCCCTTACACTGTGCACTAAAGGCAGCGTGCAGGTGCAAAAATATCATGCTTCATTCTTAATCATATGGTAAATCTGAGAGAGTGAGTGAGTGAGCGAGTAAGTGATTGAGTAAATGAGTGGGTTTGTGTGTGATTGAGTGAGAGAGAAAGAGAGAGAGAGTGAGATATTGAATGAGAAGGTGATTGAGTAAATGAGTGGGTTCGTGTGTGATTGAGTGAGAGAGAGAGAGAGTGAGTGAGAGAGTAACAGTGAATGAATGAGAGAGTGAGTGAATGAGAGAGTGAGTGAATGAGAGAGAGAATGAGAGAGTGAGTGGGTTAGTGTGTGAGTGAGTGAATGAGAGAGTGAGTGTGTGAGTGAGTAAGTGAGTGAATGAGAGAGTGAGTGTGTGAGTGAGTGAGTGAGTGAGTGAGTGTGTGAGTGAGTGAGTGTGTGAGTGAATGAGTGTGTGAGTGTGTGAGTGAATGAGTGAGTGTGTGAGTGAGTGAGTGTGTGAGTATGTGAGTGTGTGAGTGAGTATGTGAGTGTGTGAGTGAGTGTGTGAGTGAGTGAGTGAGTGAGTGAGTGAGTGAGTGTGTGAGTGAGTGAGTGAGAGGGTTAGTGAGTGAGTGAGTGAGTGAGTGAGAGGGTTAGTGAGTGAGTGAGTGAGTGAGTGAGTGTTGGGTGGGTGTTTCTACAGCAGCCACAGAACCAGCAGAGCTGTCAACCCCCAGCATGCATCCTCTACTCCTCTCATGCAAACTGTATCTTCTACTGTTCTCCATGCTGCTCTGTTTGTAAGAGGGTTCTCCTCCTTACCTGCTGCCAGTTGTCCTCCAGTGAAGGAAGGGCTGAGAAGTAGCCCGTGTCGTGGACAGTCTGGAGCTCCAGAAAGATGCTGCACATGGGAATAACATCCATGACGTGACTGAGCCGTGAAAGCACTCAATTCCACACAGGAGTCACAGAGCTGCAGCTGCATATGGGTCCTCATCCGTCCACGCCACAAACTTCCCCATTCAAAATGTTTATTACACACTCGGCCCACGTGATCCACTGACGGGCCCCGCTCGCTTTCAGCCAATCAGCGACTTCTGTATTCAACGGACCACCCTCCGCTGCACTTTCGACCAATAGTGTACGATGTTTACCTCAACACGTCGCGTATGATTGGTTTCTGAAATTCGGAACGCCTTCTCTCTTATTGGTCCGCTCGAACACTATTTTTGGAGCGCTATATAAATACACGTGTCAGTTCCTCTCTGCTTTCAGACTGCGAGGACGAGCAACGAGGGTTGTTTCATTATAAATGGAAGTCTGTTAAAATCATTTAAAAGTTAAAGTCCACTTTTTAAACCCTAATTCACAAACTATTAGCTAAATGTGTTTAGTTGCTGAGTTCATTAATACCCAGCACTGTGTATATAAACAATATTGACAAAATTATTGGGACGCCTGACCATTACACCAACAGGGATTTCAATGACATCACATTCAAATACATAGACTTTAATATGGACTTGGTCCACGTTTTTGCAGCTTCCACAGCTTCCACGCTTCTTAGAAGGGTTTCCACTAGATTTTGGCGTTTCTGTGGGTATCTGCTCATTCTGTAGAGCATTTATGAGGTCAGGGACTGATGTTGGACAAGAAGGCCTGGCCGTTCCAGCTCATCCCAAAGGTGTTGAATGAGGTTAAGGTCAGGGCTCTGTCATGTAAGTTCTTCCACACCAAACTCATCCAACCATGTCTTGCTTTGGGATGCTGGAATAAAAAAAGTTCTTCCCCAAACTGTGTCCACAATGTTGGAGGCATGACGTAGTACAAAATATCTTGATATGCTGAAGCATTAAGCCTGAAAAACAGGTGTGTCCCAATACTTTTGCCCATAAGGTGTAGGATAGTGTATTTCATATTGAGTTTTTTTTTTTCTGCAGAGTTTTTATTGGATTTATTAGGCTTCATATTTTATATTGTTCCAGCCCCTGTGTTCCGGTGTGTCTGTGCAGTCATAACATAAGCAATTTCCTCTGGGATCAATAAGGTTTTGTTATTCTGACTGACAGGAGCGTCGCCACACAGCTGAGAAACAACAGAAATGCTCCCTAAGAGACTTTTTTTTTTTTTTTAAATATAATTAGATTCATTTGAAAAGGTTTTGTGCAGCCAGAACAAGCCTAAATGTCATTTCTTTACCTCAGAAAATGTTATTTCCCATTCATCCTTAAAAGAATATTTCAGATTTACACAATTTTCCATTCAGCGCATCAGCCAAGGCATGTTTTGAGACCAAATGTTCATTTTTTCCATAGAACTGGAGCTATCAAAAGGTCAATAGTCACCTTAATATTTTCCGTAAACACATCTCCAGAACTTCTCTTAACCCACTCAAACTTCATCCAGCTCTTCATTAAGCTGGCACAGATCTGTGGATGTGGTGAATGTCTTGCTATAGGAATTTATACAATGCTGGAGAGAAGTTTTGCTGATGTATTTATGGAAAAGATTCAGAGAAATCTTTACTCGCAGTGTTTGTTAGCAACTTTAGCCTCATAGCTCCAGTCTTAAACTAGAGAAACAAAATCTGGACTTGAAAAATGTCTTGACTGATCAAATACTCCTGGAGTAGGTGAATGTTTGGTGCAAATTTTAGTGAATTAGGGAATAAAATGTAATGAATAAAAGAGCATTGTTATTCTGCATGATTCTTTCAGCATAATCTCCATGCAAAATTGGGATTTCAAGCATTAAGGTTACATTTGCAAGTCAAATGAAAACTATTCATTAACAGTACTCATACTGTAATAAAAGTTCTCACTGTTTATTGCTAGAAGTATGCACACACACACACACACACACACACACACACACACACACACACATAGACTTGTGTGTTGTTCTCAGGACTGGTGATGACTAATTTTTTCTGTAGTGTTTAGCTGCTACAGTGCTACAGTGAATGAGTCACACACATACACACACACACACACAAACACACACACACACACACACACACACGCATACACACACACACACAATGCCTGTGGATACAAATTTATATGAATGAAACCTGTAGAAAATGACTTCATAATAATAATAAAGCATGAGCTGAGAGTAGTATTGATGTCTGTGTAAGAATTCTTTTCAGTCTTTTTTGGCAAGTTTCACTTCAGGTTTTAACATCCTTTGTCAGAGTGCCGCATCCTCCACAGGATAGTTATGAGGTAAAAATGGCTTTAAGTCAGTGATGGATGACTGGGCCCAATGCCTGAGGGCCTCTGACTGGCAGGGACCTCCCCAGGGAGCTCAGACCTGGGGGCTCAAATCTCTTGGACCATTCATGGAGTATGTAATCATTCAATAAACAAATAGAATGTGTACATATACATTAATCCCCCGTTTTAGTCTCTGAGATTTTTAGATTGAGATTGAGTTTTAGATTGAGTCTCTGATTCAATCAAACGCAGATTTTTTTTTTTTGGAAAACTAAACAATAATTTCGGAAACGGCAAATATCCTCTTCCTTTTTTTGCTTTTTTGTGGCAATAAATGTATTTTTCTGGATGTTTTCACACAAGGGGACCCGTTCGCCTCGCCGCGGTGTCCCAATACTTTTGGGACATATACCACTGCATATCCGGTCGGGGAAAGCACTCAGATACTTTAAACGCCACAGTTCTCCAGTGGTAGATCTCCAGGAGACCTTTCCAACAAGCCCGAGTAGATCAGATTGTATTTGTAGCCCGAGTAGATCAGGGTTTATTCCCCGAAAACGTTCGCCTCGCCGCGGTGTCCCAATACTTCCAGGTTACATTTTCTTTAAGGGTAATGCATTAAACTTTAAAATGAAATTAAAGTGTTCTGGGAGCAGATTTGGGGTCATTTTTAGGGTTTACACTATAAAAATAGGCATTTTGTTTTACCAAAACACAACAATGCGTTTTTTTACTATATGTGGGTGTTATTGGAACATAACCCCCATGAAAAGCAGGGGATTACTGTATATACAAATTATAAAATAAATGAAAAGAAGTGAACTTTGTGGGATTTTGTGGTGGCTGTTCAACTGGGATGTTTTAGGTTTCTTACTATTATTCACTCCCTTCTGTTCTGCATATTGCACACAACCCCTTCTGCAAGAATACAGTACCTGTCCGAATACTGTATCATCCTGCACTGAACGTTGTCTTGTCTCGTCTCGTCTAGTTGTACTGTTGCTCTTGTTCTTTGTCCTGTCTGCACTTGTGGTTTTGTGTGCTGTTCTTTTCTGCTCTCCTGTTGCTCCATGATCCTGGAGGTATTGTTTCATTTCACTTTGTACTGTGTGTATGTGGTAGAAAAGACAATAAAACCTGCTTGACTTAACTTCTTTTAAATATCTGCACTTCTGTTGCACTTCTTTTATTGATGTATCTGTGTATTCTTTTATTTCTTTTATTCTTTTGTTTTATTTTTTACTTCCTATTCTTTGTATGTATAGTATTTTTATTCTATTTTATTCTATTCCTATTGAATGTCCTTTGTGTATGATAATGGGTCTTATAAATAAACGTGACTTGACTTGACTGTGTCAGTTAGAATGTACCCTTCCACTGCCTGATGTGATGTCTGGGGACCCTTCGACTCAGAAAAGGAGAAGCAGGTCACCCGAATACTAAGAAAGGGCTCTGGATTCGAAGGGTGTGTATGTGAGTAAGAATGACAAAAGGCGTGCTCAATAGGAGCCGTGTGTGTGTGTGTGGTGTGCGCGTGAGTGAAAGAGGGCTGCAGAGCTCATTAGGAGCTGTAGGTGTGCGTGGCGTGTGAATGAGTGCGAACAGCTGAGCTCATCAATGAGCTAAGTGAGAGTGGCGTGTGATTGGCTGTGTGAGTGGTGAAAACCCGGGTGAACCAGAACAGCAGTGCGTGGTCACCAACATCTTGGGGAAAGGCTGAACAGTGAGGGGAAGGGACAAGAACCCAACCTCTGTAAAAGAAAACATATCTAAGTAATGTTGAGTATTTGTACTCTAGAAAAAGTATTGCCCTGTGGTTTACACTAGTGCTGGGGACAGTCGGGTGTGAGTGAGAGCGGACCGTGGTTGGGGTGCAGGACAGCCACAAGCAGAGAAAGACAAGCTTCTCAGCGGACTGGGGAGAGCAGCGGCATCAGAGAGACGAGTGGCACGATTCTCTGACGGAGTGTTCCATCTTTGTTCTCTTCCTTCCTCTCTATCTCTGTCTGTGTCTTACAGGAGTAACGGGGTGCTTTGTGGGTTTAAATAAACTGTCTGTCTGGATCCTGGTTGCGTGCTGCTCTGTTTCTCCCCAATAGATGACATGACACCTTGTTTTGGATTGAAAGAAAGATATGAAATCTTAACTGAAGTCTGACACAGTGATCTTCAAACCTTAAACACGTTTAATCTCACTTTTTGAGTTGATGGGGGGACACTTAAACTGATTATACGGATTCAGTGTTCATCAACAGTAATCAGATGATGAATTTGCAGTAATCTTGGTTAGTTATTGGCCATGGAGTCAATGTTGGAAACTTAACCATGCTGATCAATGACCCATGAGCACTTTCTGATGGTTGAATAGCAGCTGATGTTCATTGTTTACTCTTGTTTGATTGTGCATTGGTGATCATGTCAGTATTTGCACAGTTGTTTACCCATAATTTACTCCACTATTTAGCCATGTCCAGTTCATCCACCAGCTAGGATTCCCCACACAATACCACAAACACTGGGTGGATGAAGGCTGGAACATGCTTGTGTGTCATGAGTCATGTGTGGTGCCACCAACACCTTTTCAACTTGCAGTTTACACAACATCGTCACACAGGTCAACACTTGGAGGAGAGCACCACTGTCGGCATCACTGAGGACGAATATTTTTTGGTCTTTCTTAGGCATTTAGCACACATTCCAATCCAGTGCTACATGGTGGTAGGTGGCTTGCCCAAATATATTGACCCCGTTTTTGCAGCTATAAGAGATTAAATGGGGTTGAGGTCAGGGATCTGTGTGGGCCAGTCAAGTTCTTCCACACCCTCCTACAGATGTGTCCCAAAACTTTTGTCCATGTAGTGTATATGGTAGCTCTACGTGGACAATGCTTGACCCTCCAGTCCAATGCAGTGCCAGTCTAAGCTGGGTGTTATCCACTAAACTATTCACCCATTACACCATTTTCATATGGCCATACATGATTTTTTGTCTTCACACGTTGGTGGAAACCATGCTTGACAACACAAAATCTCATACCCATGTGAATAGCTAAAAGGCATAGTGCAGTGGGCAATGCAGACACCCTGAACACAGATACAGTACTGTGCAAAAGTCTTGGACACCTTGTTTGAAGTCATTTATATCAGCAGTGATTTGCTTTCTGCCAGCAAAACCACCAGTGAACCTTAGAATTAAAAGTTTTGATCTTTTGAGTGCTGGTTAGAAGAAGAAGAATACAGGTTTGGGTCTAGATTTCTGCTGTATGTCTCCTGTGGATTCATAAAACTCAATATGAAACACAGCTAATTTAATTAAATTAAGTAAAAAGAGCCAGACCTGGTATTTGATGGAAGCCACAAGTAATACTGGGTTTAGAGGAGGAAAGAGGTCTGGAAATGGTTAAGCAAACACTTTTCCATCCATAAAACCACTTTTTACTGTATTACTCGTATCTGTGGTTATTGTAATATTAGTGTTTTAACACCAACTCAATACAACCGCCCAGTAGTAAACAGCTTTTAGGTATAATTTAAGTATTATATAACCTGTACTGTGTAAGAAACGTGCGCAGGACTGAAGTTGGACGTCCATCTAGGCCACATTGCTATGAATGCTGTCAGAAAAAATGCACCCTCAACGGTACAACGTGGTCCTTAAGCCCAGGATAACAGTGCCTGTTTGTCCTTTTCCATAACTTTGTTTTTAAAACTAATAAAACTCAATTCTGGAGAGTGTATCAGGTCAATACAACTTTAAAAACTTTAAAAACGAATTAACTAAAGGTACTGAAGACCGTAGTGACAGTATTCGTACTCCAGTGTGAGATGGAAAGTTCATTACAGTGACCTCTTAACCAACACCAAATCAACATTGTTTCAGTCTGAATTGGATTCGAAGTAGTTTTGTCAGACCCAGCACTTCAAAGGAAGAAGCTTTGCTAATGACGAGCGCTGAAAAGAGCTTTACAGTTGGCATGAATGCCACCAAGTGTGTCATTATGCAATTGTGTGCTTATGGATGTTTATATAAATTGCGTGTCTTGTGTGTGTGTGTGTGTGTGTGTGTGTGTGTGTGTGTGTGTGTGTGTGTGTGTGTGTGTGTGTGTGTGTGT
>JBBJLR010033800.1:0-12479 GCA_037577145.1 Brachypetersius gabonensis
GACCTTTTCTTTCATATAAGACCAAAAAAGAAAAATCAATATTTTTGATGTTTTTCAACATAATCAGCCCGTATCTCAATAAATAGAACGTCGACTTCTGACTCATTACGCCAGATCGGGTCACATTTCATCGATAAAACTGTGAGATATTTTAATGATACACTGACTGTCTGGAAGTTTCCAGTTTTTATTTCAGAAATCTTGTCATATTATGACAATTTGACAGCAGAACCATTAAAAAGCGTAATTAAAGTGACAATTTAGACAATTTAGAAAAAACACATTTACCAAATTTGACCTCAAATGCTGTCCATGAGACATCAGTTTGGTGTCCCTGGAGCTATGAGGCTAATGAATGTGCTTCGCATTTACTTTGTTTGGTCTGGACCTTCAGATTTTTCAGTTTGGTCCAAACCAAAATAGCAGGTCTGAGAGGAGCTTTAGACTATGTTCTGGACCAAAAGACCAGAGTTTGGACTGGCCAAAAGGAGTGGTCTTGGTTCCTGATGGAACAAACCATTGTTTGGTTAATTTACAGTGAATAAAATGAATTTTTTGGACGCTTTGGATTTTCAGACCACTTGCAGGCAGTTAAGGCAGGAGATCATCCCAAATTAAACAGCAGAAGAAGAAGAACCTAGGAAAAGTCACTTGAAATGAGAGATAATGAGAAAGAGAGAATATGAAAGGATAGGGTGTCTAAATGAGCACAATGCCACCACAAGTGCTGTAGTGACAAACAAAAAGAACAGTTTTTTTAACCCCCAGACACACGCTTGTCTATGGACTAATGAATGCTGATTACATGGAGCTGCATGTGATAATGACAGGACGCAAGTGATGATGACAGCACACACGTGATGGAAACAGGGCATAAGTGATGTTCATTGACCTCTATGAGACTTGCGTTGGTAGAGAACAGTGTGCCATGTGTCAGAAGCCGCATGAGCAAATCTATTTCAGATCCCCAACAAGATATGAGGTGAGTATGTAATGATTCAGGCGTGCAGTAATGCATGAGACATAAGTTTCCAATGTGTGTTTGCCACATTAGTCTGATAAACTCCAGTGCAAAGAAAAGAATCAAACGTTTGGGGAGAAAAGAAAACCTACATTTGGGGAGAATTGCCTACTTTTTACTCTCACAGGTGACCGACTCCCCTGCTGACTGTAAGTAATGTGTTTAGCTTCAGTAACCACAAAATAAAATGCAAATCTGAGAAAGTGATTGATAATCTAAGAGAACACAGAACTGACCATGATATCTGAGCTGACTACCACAACAGTATCCTCACCAGCCCATTGGCCATTCGTCTGCTTAGAACTGGGTCATTCCACACCAGATCTGTCACACCCTGCCTCACGTGGATTCTGTTCATGTTTTCACTCCATGGCCCTGCCCTTGTCCTGCCCCCCTGCTAAATGTTGTCACACATGTGCTTGTACACATTACAGCTGTTTCTGGTTAAGCATTCTGTATTTATACCCCCGTCTGTTTCTGCATATTTGCCCGTCAACAGTAACCCCTACTCATGTATGTGCAGTCTCAGTAGCGTGTTTGTGTTTCTGTTTTGTGAGTTTGTTCAAGTAAATAAAGTACTGTGCCTGTAAATTCCCTGATGGTTGCTAATGAAGCAGTCAGCTCTTTCTCTCTGGTCCAGGTTGTCAGACTGAGCGAATGCACATGAGCCCCCCCAAGCTTCCTGGACGACAACCCCTAGAGGACATTAGAAAATATAGTGCTCTCTAACATCCTGGAGGATTCATGCCAATGGCCTGAGGTGAAGGCTGGGATTGTGGCTCGCCCTAGTAAAATTAATCAACTGGGTACAAGTGGCGGCAGAAGTGACAACCAGATATTCTCTCATCCATGTAAAACATAGCAAAAGGAGGAGGGGTGGCATGAGGAGGAGGGCTTCAAAGCTGTTACTCTGGTGGGCAGAGTAACAGAGTAAGCTTCTCTCAGACCTCCTTGTACTTCAAGGTGCCCATCATTGTATTGCTTATGCTCTGGATGAACCAGAAAACTACTGCTGTCACACCGAAGGGCGCCTCCTTGCTGACGGCAGTTGCTGTTCCAAAGAGTTTCTGATCCCTGCTGATGCCGCCTGCTGCTCCAGAAAACTGCTCATCAACACAGAAACCACATGCACCAATGCCTCTAGGTCTTGAGCAGCTGACACCCACACCTCCAGGTCCAAAACAGCTGGTACCCACACTTTCAGGTCCCAAATAGCTGGCTGCGAAGTCTCCTGGCCGGTGTCCCTCCAGTCTCGTGGTCCCGTGCAGCCAGCCGTCCAGTTTTTGTCTGGTCTCCAAACCCACACCCTGTCCAGTGCTCAGTTCCCTCTATGTTGTGTGCAGACCTTCTTTGCCACCTTACAAATTTGAGTCTCCGCTGTCTAGCTCAGCGTCTTGGCTCCCGCTGTCCAGCTTCCAGTCTCTGTCTTCCTGTTTTGCCCTGGCCCAACCCTGTGTCCTGGCACCTGTCTTGTGTTCCATCTGGTCTGTTGTCCCATCTGTAGTTCCAAACTCTCTTTCTGTTTTAAGTTTTAGATCCTGTTTACCCATGTTTCAATTCATCAGCCTATTCAGTCTGGTTTTTTTACGCTTTTTTAAGTCTTTATTTTGCCTCTCCTGCCCGTTATTAGGCCTATGGTGGGAGACGTGTTCCAGAGGGGGGGTTCTGTAACAGACTTGCCCTTGTCTTGTCTCGCTCTGTCCTGCCACTCCCTGTTCTGTTTCCTGCTCCTCTGCTATACCTTGTCTGTGTTTATATTGAACATGTGTTTTTTGTTTAGAATGGATTCTGTCATGCCCTGACCCTGGAGTTTCTGTTCGTGTTTTCACTTCCAGGCTCCACCCTTGTCCTGCCCCCCTGCTAAACATTCTCACCTGTCTATTTGTAACTCCACCTCATCACATCTGTCAATGATTAAGTATTGTTTATGTGTTTATGTCTTTATTAATTTTTAAAAGTGAAAACATATTTCAGCAGAACTTCTTGGAGCCCGGCTTTGAAAATTTGCATGATGGCAGAATTTATTTGGTTCATTCAAACCCATGAGGTCATCCTCAAATAGCCTTAGATGAACTGAAATGACCCAGAACGGGTTCTTTATGGGACGTGTGTTTGTCTCATATTTTTAAACAATAGTATTAGGTAGTGTCCCAATATATATTGTAGCCTTTCTGGCTTTTCCCATTGACTACAAGATTGTATGTAGAGGTTTCAAGCTGTTTTAGAGGAGAATCAAACTAAAAATAATAATGAGAAGACCCCTAACAGTAGTAAGAATTTCATTATCATAGGGCTTTTTTTCCCACCAAGAGAACTGGTCATGTGAAATAATGTCATTTTGAAAGTGTCATGCCTATGATAATGAAATCCTTACTACTGTTAGGGGTCTTCTCATTATTATTTTTAGTTTGATTCTCCTCTAAAACAGTATGGGGAGCAAATACTGTAAGGTTCTCGAATTCAAATCCAAGCCGTACTTTTAAATAACGGCCTTGTGGATAGTGTTTTGCTTGGGCCCCTAAGATCACTGTGTGGCTATATTTTATTCATGTAATTGGGGTATGCTACATTAACTCCTTCCTGATTCAAGCTGCAGCCCTGATGACCACTTCAAAGCACTCTCTGACGTCCTTTGGCTCAGCAGGCCTGGACCCAGCTTCCCCCCTCTTTATAACTACGCCACATCCCCATTGTTTCCAGTGGCTCCAATTTGAGGGGAAAGGAAGCAAGCTTTATTTTGCTCTGCGTTATATGTTTTCACACAGGCAGTGTGCCAGTGAGGAAGCTTCAGGCTGGACAGTCCCGGTAAGGTACAAACAAGATCTCCAGATCAACCCCCTGACCCAGTTTGCAGGTTCATTTCAAATACTGAGTCTTGTCTTCATAAAGAAGGAGATGTAGGTGGTGAATGGGGTTTAGTGGTCAGTGTGTGGGTAGAAGGTGTCACTTTTTTGTGCTAAAGAAGCAACTGTGGGTGTTTGTCCACTTTACAAAGGCCTAGAAAACTAGAACTATAACCTTTGGCCCAGTAATGAAGGTTCCAGGTTTATGGTTCTTGGTGCCTGCTCAAAATTGGTAATGGCCGCAGAACAAATCCTTTTTCCACTGCAACCCATAAAAAAATGGACATTGTAGCTGATCACTGCAGGCACCCTTGCCTTGTTGTGATGATGACTTTGTGAACACCAGCCCTGGCGTGGGCTAAAAACGGTTATTTTTAAAGTTCATTTTTACAGGTAAGTCACAGTAAGTCATTCTGTGTCCTAAACCACATATACAAGTGCACCCAATCTTAATGAAGAGCTGGATACAGTTAGAATGTGTTGACAGGCTTTTTTTGGGATGATAGCGTGGTCTCCCTATATCAGGCCTATTCAACTAGTGGCCCGCCGGCCGGATCCGGCCCTTTTGAAATTTTTTATGGCCCACAAGACTGCCAGTAAATCAGTGTGTGATTCTTGTGATTTAACAAAGTGATGGGTTTTGGATCATGATTGGCTGCTAGTCCCCTGCAACTTTGCCAAGACTGATTATCTGCTGTGTTGTATGAAATTAGCCAATCCAAGCACAGCAGTTGCCAAATTATTAGCCAATCGCAGCTGAAACAGGTGGAATTTGTCAGAAAATGAGCGGAGCAGAGCTGACAGTAACGAAGGAGAATCCGGTCGCACACACAGTGAGGGGAAAATCTTTGTAGTTTTAGTTTGGTGATGTATCTACTCTAACGACTTTAATGGTCAAAGTTCTCGTTTAGAACCGGTTAAAGCAGCACTGACACAGTGCTGGACTGGTCACCGGGATGATGGTAAATTTGAGCCGGCGCCGAATCCCGCCAGCCCCCTCCTCTCGGATAAACGGGCCCCGGGAACGATAGCCTGGACAGCATGAAATTCTGTGGGCCCCGAACCACCAGTGACTTTTATGTCCGGCCCACTAGCTACTGAAGTTGAATAGCCCTGCCCTATATAAACATTTGGGGTGGCCTAAGTCACGAACCAACAAACCAACAAAATGCATTTACCAGACATTAGATATCCATTTCTATTTCTGAATGCACATTCAAATGCTCAAAATCATAAGATAAGATTTAAGATTTATATTTCATAATTAGCAGTTCTATTAAGGGATATCCCATAAGGGACAACTATGTATTAACAATCAGTTGCTCATGTGCCATATGTTGCTATAGAAGTTATTATCGTAACCTCCTGTTCAAATACAGTTTTCGTGAGCCACTTTATTTAGAAGGGTTTAACATTAACAGACTAGAATTATTATTTTATTCATGACCGTCAGTATTTTAAGTGACAGCCTCAAACAGTGTTCCCCTATTAATAGCTCAGAGCTCCAGTGCATATGTGTCTTGGCTTATCGGCTCTATCTGGGGTAAAAGTGTAAATCTGTCCAACTATTCCTTCAATACACATATTACATTGTACGTGATAAGTGTACAATGCATGCATTTGACTGTTCACGTAATAAAAAGGTGGTAGAGGTCTTTACTTCAGAGCATTATGACCTGAGGAAAAAAGCTCTGCAAATGCCATGTAGTCTAATTCTTTAGGACTCTTATTCTTGGTCTTTGCTGAGGGGAAAATTGCAGTCACACCGTGTCTTAAACAAGGAAACTGCCTCAGGAAGGACAGCACAAACTGCAGCGGAGGCCTCCTGACCAGCACTCACCAAACAGGATAGTTGCTAAAAATAACAAAGAGCATCAGCCACAGAAGTGACCACAGAGCCCAGTCTGACCTCCAGTCTGACCGATATTGGAGAAATGGCTTTCTAGTGCTCTCTTCCGTGACTTTTACTGGTTTACCCAAGGTCACAGAAGAATGGTCACATTGCGGGGGGCAGAGTGTGAATTTCCCCTCCATAATTGGGGGGTACTGCCTTCCTTACACTGTTAATTCCCACCCCCCACCCCAAACTGCTATTTTGGGGGGGTCTGGGTCTTGTTCCGGGGGTACAGTACCCCCCAGTACCCCCTATAATTCGAATCATGGCGGGGGGTAGGGTATGGGGGGTTTGTTCTTAGAGCCAGGAAATTTCCCCAAGTTTTTAAAGGTCTGTTCTCTGACAGCTGTTTCCTTCATTTGGTGCAGCAATGGATTATAAAGTAAGGAATATCCACATCTTAGTCATAAGTACGTATGTGGTAACCTCTAGTGAAAAAACAAGCCAAAGTTTCCAAGCCCTATTCCTGGAGGCAATGTTCAAAGATTGTGACTTCACCAAAGCTCCATAAGACAGCACTAAGGCAGCACTAATTCTCAAAATCATCCTTAAAATATACATTGCATAATAAAGTAAAGTGGCCCCTTATAGTCATGCGTGAACACAACATGAACAACGTGAAATTCTTTCTCTGCATTTAACCCAGTCTTCAAGTGAAGCTGTGGGCTGCCAGGGTGCCCAGGGAGCAGTTTGTGGGGATGGTACTTTGCTCAAGGCTACCTCAGTGGTGGGCTTGGGCTTCAAACTCACAACCTTATGATCACAGAGACATCTCCTTTACCACTAGGCCATCAGCTGCCTCCGTAATAATTAGCCATAATTTTAACTATCTTCTTTCAGTTCTAAACACATCAAATAGGCAGCAACATTTTATTGACAACCAATTACAATTAGACTTATCATTTTTTTCATTTTATTTTATCACCGTCAACATTGCTAACATTGCTACCCTGCTTATCCATGTCCTGAACTCACCCAACACTCAGATTTTAAAAGTAAAAGTAAAGGGGCATTTGGCAGACGCTCTTATCCAGAGCGATTTACAATCATTAGTTTGAAATTAATTATTATTAGTTAAAGTTTGAAATGAAATACCTATTAATACTAACAATGTATATAATACTTTTATAATATATAGTAACAATTAACAAAAGTCATATACAAATGTAGTTACAACTTTTGTTTTAAATTCTGTCCAACACTAAAAAAATGGTACTTACATTTTTACAGGGCTGGGGTTGTTTAGCAATATTTTAAGACCAATTAATTAATGATATTAGAAAATATTCAAAAAACATTTACTGTAAACTAACATATTTTCTTTAGACTGCTGCACACTGTAAATCTTTGTTAGGACTATACTGCACAATAGGGAGGTTTCTTGACATGATTAAGCCTAATCCTGGATTTATAGGGAATTATCTGTAAGTCTATAAGATTCATCGGAAGTAGTGGCCTTTTCAGAGAAGGCTTTTCACAAAGTATTGACATAATGAGTGGAGAGCTGGATACACTAATAAGACAAGCTGCACATTTTGGAAACAGAGTGTATAAGGATCAAATACACAGTCACAGATAGGTGTGTTTCCCACCACAGTAAAAATGACGTAGCTAAAGGACAATATAAGATCTATCATCACAATGTAAGATGATTGTTCACATATTATACAACCTGGTTAAGCAACAAATGCATTGTATGAACAAAAATATTAAGGTGCCTGATCATTATTCCAACAGGGACTTTACTGACATTGCATTCCCTCTTTCCAGATATAACAGCCACCACTCTTCTTGGAAGGCTGTCCACAAGATTTTGGAGTTTCTGTGAGAATTTGTGCTCATTCATTCTGTAGAGCATTTATAAGATCAGGCACTGATGATGGATGAAAAGGCCTGGCTCACAATCTCCGTTCCAGTTCATTTCAAACGTGTTGGATAGGGCTGAGGTCATATTTCTAAAGGTTTTACACACTGAACTCATTTTTTTAAACAGTAATTTTATATTTGTTTTAACAAAATTGCTGGGCAAACAACAAAATTATGAAAGCAAGTATTGCATGGAACACATTTAAAAAGTGTGGCTACTTCTTAAAAGGAAGTGTGGCTACTTCTTGTTAGTGCTTTAAATAAAGCTGCAGTTTCTGGACAGTTTTTATTATATTTCCTCTTGTTTTTATTTAAACAAATTTTATGTACAAAAACATAAAAAGTGTTTTTATACGCAAAAGAACAACAAAAAAAAAAACAACATTTACCATGATGCTATGCGCCAGTGCCCTCATCCGGGGACGTTGGGCTCCTCCCCGGGAGAGCTGTTCTGAGGAAGTTTGGAGGGAGATGGGCTGAAAGGGTGGAGAGGGAACTGGAGAGGGAGAGGACGATCTTTTGCACCGAGTTTATCTCTGTAAGTGCCTAGCCCCGGCGCAGGGGAAAGCTGAGCTCCTCAGTGTGCTGTGGTGGGGGTGCTGCGGCTCTGGGTGGTTGTGTCAGACGCGTCGTGGTGGTCGGCGGTCATATGTGGAGTTTTAGGTTTTTGGGCAAACTCTACTATGGAATAAACGTGGACCACCAGATAAACGAGACGGGAGAAAGATTTCAGCGGCAGGTCTGATCCCACTGCTGTGAGTTTGAAACTGCTCTGTCTTTTCTGGTCTGTGCCTGGTCTGATCTGATTTGTGTCTGAGGTCTTAACTGATCTGTGCCTGGTCTTGTCTTGTCTGCTATGGTTTGGTCTGATCTGATTTGTGCCTGAGGTCTGATCTGATCTGTGCCTGGTCTGGACTAATATGATATGTGATCTGGTCTGTTTCTGTTGTGATCTGATCTGTGCCTGGTCTAGTCTGATCTAATCTGTATCTGATCTGGTCTGATCTGTGTCTGATCTAGTCCGGTCTGGTCTGGTCTAGTCAGTGCCTGATCTGATCTCAGTCTGTCTCTGTAACTTGTCTGTGTTTGGTCAATGTCTGTTCTGATAAGTGTCTGGTCTGTGTCTGGTCTGTGCCTTTTGCTGTCTGATCTGATCTGATCTGATCTGATCTGATCTGAGCCTAGTCTAGTCCGGTGTGTTCTGGCCCAGTCTGTGTCTGGTCTAGGCTGGTGTAGTCTAATCTGGTCTGGTCTGATCTGATCTGATCTGTGCCTCGTCTAGTCTGGTCTAAGCAAGCAATGTCAAAATTATTGACCTCAGTGCAAAAATATAGATGTTGAAGAAGCAAATCTTAGTTAGCAGTCTGTCTAGTAACTCAGCTGGTCAGTCGTGGTGAAATATAGACGCTGTGTCGTCGCGCTCGTCCAGTTTAATCACCTTCTGTTTCTGGTTTTTTTTTTTGCAGATAAAAGCATGTCACATAGGTAAAAACATTTGCAGGTAAAAACACGTCAGAAATGTTTAAGTGATCTGTTTGTTTTAACCAAGTCAGCCTGGCGTATAAACAACAATTGCTGTTCAAATTAAGTTTAGTTTAGTTTCATTTTGTTGATCATGTTGATGTTACAGTACTTTCATTTTGTAGACTTGGGTGTGTGGGAGAGTGACTTTTGACCAAAGATGTTGATTTTCAGCCAAAAGACAAATCAAATGTGTAGGTCAACAAAAAAATGTCACCATCTAACAAAAATGATGAGTACTGATTAAATAATGTTGCTCCTTTGTCTCTCCTGAGTTCAGAAGCTTTTTGAGCAGCTGCTGATAAAAGGGAAAATATCAGCAGTGTGGAGTTGAGTCACAGTTTCTATACAAGCAGTTTGTAATCACTGTTCATTCAAGTATAAGGATTGATAAATAGCTGCCTCAAAATTTCAACACGGTCCTTTAATAGCTTAACAATCTGAAAAAGTAAAACAAGAAACACAGCATGGAGTCAACTAGAGTGGCATATGGACAAAATATTAGTGGACTATATATTGCAGTTTAATAAAGGGCCCATATATGAACTATTACTGGAATCAAGTCTTAAAATGATTTTCAATCACACCTCCATTTATAGGCTCCATAAATACTCTGCTACAAAACCAGACACGTTTCGAATCATAGTCACAGGACTATATGTTTAGTTTTTCAGTTTAGCCCCACATATTCACGCTGAAGATCTGAGAAGTGTTTCAGAGAATGTAAGAAGGAATTATGGCAAATTATGTCATATTGTTTTAGCACATTTACATTATTTAGCAGACGCTTTTACCCAAAGCAACTTCCATCCCCTAACTACAGGGGACAGTCTTCCTGGAGCAACTAGGGGTTAAGGGTCTTGCTCAGGAACCCAGTAATGGTATGCTGACTGTAGGATTCGAACCTTTTAACACCTTGGCCAATAGGTGTCTTGAATGCTTAAAGTAAGTAATTAGACTTTTGCTGGATTACATGATCACCTTTCATCAGGACACCCAGTAACTCACCTGGAACTGTGATTGGTCACCTTGTCAGAAGCACTGTGATTGGTTAGAGGTTCATTTGCATGTTGCACCCTTTTGCGCTATCAGTATTGCAGAGTTTGATGTCACCGTTGTGATTTACCGTGTATTGGGCAGCTTATGCAACATAGATCTGCAACAGAATATGGGATCGTTCTGTTCCTCGTTTAAATGTACAGAAGACGTACCACTGCTGGGACAGTGGTTCTGAGAGCGTACAGGTTTGACATCTGCTCTAAACACGTTCTTTCGCATGATTCACAGAACACATCAAAACAACAGGAAAGTCCCCGTGAGCACACCTACGCTATCCGAAGCCACAGTTTTTCTGTCACAAACAGCAGTGCAAAGAAAAGCAAGAAAATGGTGCTTGTCATTTTAGCATGTTTATTTTGTTTTTACTTATTGTCTGTGTAGGAATAAATGTGCATTTTCTTACCAAATATTTTGATGCACTAATTCATAAGCACCAAATTATAAAAAAAAAAAAAAGATATAATAATTTTTGCTTTCTGAACGTGATCCGGTTTAGTCTGGATCAGGATCTTGTAGTCTGATGCATTGCAGGCCTTGTGTGCATCTCTGCTTCATGCATTGCAAACCTACCATTGAACAAGTCATGCAAGCTGTTCCACTTCTCAAATTTCCACAAGTGCAGGTGAGTGGCTCACATGGATGCATCTATAGGTGCACAAAAGCCTTTTCCTGTCCACTTTCTAACCGAGAAGCTCCTTATAGTTCCAGTTCCAGTTTTGCTTTCTTGTTTGGCATTCGACCTGCTGCATGATTGTTGAAACATCAGCTACAGTAGCCAGTAGAGGCCATTATGAGTTAGAGTTGGTTAATAAGGGACAAGAGGCTGTTTGTTAGTGACCACATGGAGGCGGGGGGATCTTTGGCCCACAGGGAAGTTACTGCTTTTGTAAAATGACAGTAGCAGCATACAAACAATAAAGGGCCCATACCCACACACATGTTGAAATCAAAATGTAAAAATAACTCATTTTCAAATCCCCCAAACAGCCCTAAACAAATACACTATATGAGCAGAAGTATTACATTTCCAACAGGAAATGTAATGACATTGTACTCCTATACATAGACTGGTCCCCCTTTGCTGCTATAACAGCTACTCTTCTTGGAAGGTTTTCCACAAGATGTTGGAGTTTCTGTGAGATTTCGTACGCATTTCATTCTGTAGAACATTTGTGAGCTCAGGCACTGGTGTTGGACGAGAAGGCCTGGAATGCAATCTCCATTCCAGATCATCTCAAAGGGGTTGGGTGGGGTTGGGGTCTGTGTGGACCAGTCAAGTTCTTTCATACCAAACTCATCCAGCCATGTCTTCATGGTATGGAGCTTGCTTTGTGCACTGGAGCAGTCATGCTGGAATAGAAAGGGTTCTTACCCAAACTGTGTCCACAAAGTTGGAAGCATGGTGTTGTCCAAAATGTCTTGGTATACTGAAGCATTAAGATTGACCCTTCCCCGGAAGAAAGGGGCCAGCTGAATTCAGTAATTAAGAGTGTGTCCCGATTTACTTGCCCATATAGTCTATAGTCTCTTATTCAGTATACAGCAGTTTAGCCACACCCTGAATTTGTAAGGAATGCTGAATTTCTAAGGAGTGTTTCAGCCTCATGTTGCCTTTTGAATTCAGGTCAGCCAATTAGAGGAAAGCTCATTTACATATATTAGCCTTAAAGGCACATCATAACTAAAACAGCGTGTTGAATTCTAATGAATGGTTGTGTAAGAATGAATTATGATTTATGAATCATATGCACAAAACCTATATGAAAAACCTTTGGAAAAACCACAAGGTTGCAGGTTTAAACCTCGTAATCTCACTGTAATCTTGGAATTAATCTAGATTAATCTAAATTAAAATGGCTCATTTGAATTCTGCTGAATGTCTGAAGCCCCCTCCCAAGCCACCCTAAATATAAAGTCATTATTCTACTATTTTTAAATTATATATCCAAACATTTCACACAAGATATCACTGAGCGTAGATTGAAATAAAAAAATAAATAAAGTCTAGCTATCATTATTGAATTAAAATGATGTCCTGGCTGTTGAAGCTGCTGTAGGTAGCAGGTGGGCATTAGCACCCAGGGGAAGCTACACGGCGCTGCTTGTTAGAGTAGCAACCGGAGCCCGTTCAGTAATATTTCTCTGGTAGCGCCGTTTGTACTCAATTTAACAGAATACTATGAGTGTCCATAACTATTAACTGCTTAACTTTACTTGTTTCCTTAAGTGAAAGGAAAGGTTTGGTGAAAAGTTTTCAGCCCTCTATACACGCTAA
>JBBJLR010033844.1:0-12476 GCA_037577145.1 Brachypetersius gabonensis
TCCTTGCCACTGTCGCCGTCACCCTTGGCTGCTCATCAGAGGCATTTCATTCACACACATTCATACACACACACACAGACATTCATACACACAATTTGTTTCATTTTGTGAAGCTGCTTTGTGACAATGACCATTATTAAAAGCGCTACATAAATAAAATTTAATTGAATTGAATTGAATGAAAGCCTATGTATTGGAACACAATGTCCCAATTCTTTTGTGCTTTGTATCCACACGTATTGTCCATTTGATCAGCTCCTCTTATGTACACTTATGTACTTTGAAGTAACTGACTGTAGTCCATCTTTTTCTCTGCATCAATTGTCAGGATCCCCACTGGATCAGCAGGTTTTATTCATCTCATTACAGTTGCTGATGTGGTAGTGGCATATTAATGTGTTGCAGTACAGCAGTGATGAAGAATATGGGAGCACATAGGTGCTTTATTGTCATCGGCAGCTGTGAACATGTACATAGAGCGTTGACACATTTCTTCACGGACCAAAGCACGGCATATAACTCAACATTTAACAGAGTGTAAGCGAATACAGAAGCAACACAAATAATACATTAAATAAAACATTACAATTGTAATACAATAAATAAACAATACTGCAGTGTAACAGTAGCATGAGTGTAGATCTGAGACAATAAATAGATGATATAGCAGTGGACCAGTAAAGGGTGAAAGGGATGTTAACTTTCCAGAATAAATAATATTGCACCATACATTTATTACACAAAAGGCAGATAGCAGCATTGAACCACATTAAGTGTAGACTAGTTTATCAGGTCAAATAATGACATGAGTGTGTCTGTTGTAGCAGTAATCAGTACACAGAAGGTAAATTGCAGGTACTATTTACAGTAAAAAACATGTGACATGAGAGCAAGGCTTTGTTTGTAAGCAAAGGCTTTGGTCAATTACATACTTTTATCCAATAAAAATCACCTGCCTGGTGATACCTTGTATTTTAATATATTTCTATATTCTCCAAAATACACAACTTGTACTTAATGATTATCACTAGTGGTTACACTGGCATAGATTATTCTAAAAAAGTGTGTTAGTCCTCCATGCTCACTGTTCCTTTAAAATAATTATGTAATGATGCAATTTCCTCAACTGTTCATACTGGTGCTGTCAAAGTTAATTCAATTATTTATATTCATATTAATGTTTGAATGCATTCCCCTAGACTGACCCTTCAGGCCTTGCATGGTAGCTCCAGGCAGAAGCCCAGCAGCTCACAGGCTGTATGCCACCGTAACAGAATGAATTGCAGCCCTCTTGTTCAAATACAGCTTTTAAATGGCGTTTAAAGTCATTCCAGTGCTTGCAGGAAGACTATGAAGAAATCAACCAACAGGAAACGAACAAAAGCCTATGTGATTAATTTACAGTCACTGTGTAACATACTTATTATATAAGTATTCTATTATAACATACTTAAATAGCTCCAACTTATAGAAATCATGTGATATTTATAGAGATTTGTTTTCTCCAATATATTATATGCTCATAGGGGATGAGGCACTTTAAGAACAGAAGAAGTGACTGCAATTGTTTATATGGAGATTTGACACCAACATTTTAGCAGTTCACACAAATCTGAGTGTTAATTTTTTACTAAATACTATCATCCCAGATAAAGACACACTGGAAACAAGAATTGAGGAATGATGAGCAGGACGCAGTACAGCATGAACTCTTGTGACCCCTAGGCAAGCTGTTGAGGATTTTATGTTCCAAGCACTATTTAAGGACTCTGAATGTTAATACTCATTGTGTAGTGTTGCCTCCTGTGGTGTACCCAGTGGTTTATTATACTTTCTGTGTACTTTCAGCCCCTATTTACTACAACCCCAAGTGATGCATGGAAGTGACAAGGCACAACATTGAAGAGCAAAAGATCTTTTAATCTCAGCAAATAAGGTAGTTATCAGGCAGGTTAAGGTACAGCAGGTGGAAAGTGAATGCACACAACCCTCCACTGCACACTTATTACACACTATAAATATACATGCAACCAAAAACACTCCAAAAAGTCCAAAAAGTACAAGACACCTAATGCCACACATTCAATATGAAAATAATTCACATAATAATTCACTCAAAAATAAATGCAGTGGGGTTAAATCACACTGGTTGCATTCAGTCTTTCCATTCGTCAGTTCAGCCCTGTTGTGATCTAAAGGGTGCTGTGGTTCAGGTAAAAAAAACAAACAAATAAAAAAAAAAACACGGTAAAAAGTAAAAGAAACCAAATAATTAAACAATTTCTGGTGTTGCGGATAATGTGGGTATTTATCAAATGTGTTGTTTTGCTGAAGCTCTTCCTGTAGAACACAAATATCAATGAGAACAGAACGTTAATGTTACTTACTTACTAAAATATAAGCTTGCTACATGTACGGTTATATATTATATTTTGGGGGGTATTTTTTGTTTTCTGCGAGGTAGTACGTTTATTACATTGGATATACAGTTTATATCCACACTATTTTATGCACCGCATCAGGCAATTTGTCTGACTTTGCTCAGTGCCACAGGGGTCTAGAAACTTTAGCAAATGCCTCACTGTGCTTTGGGTCACAAGATACCCAGCTGAGATGGTGTAGCTTGTATCCATGGAGCTGGTCAATGAGAAATGAAGGTACTTCCAAAGAGTTGGACTTGTTTCTTCTCTAGAAAATGCCTTTTAAAAATCTTCTTAGTAGATGCAGAATCTCTCCATGTCTCAGCCCAAGCATAAAGCAAAGGTTAATCAAAGGATGTAAATGAGCCATACTGGTTGGTCTAGGTTGGGCAACAACATGCAAAGGAATAAAATGTATGTTTGCTTTGTATTTATTCATTTTAAGCTTTAGAAGCTGACCAGGCCAAAAATAACAAACAAAAACACCTCCAACTAAGCTCCAATGTTAGTCTACCTATCCTAATCAAGTTCCTACCAACCTCGCTAACTAACCAAAGCCAGGAGAAAACTAACTCAACCAATACTAACGACCGCAACACAAAGAATTTGACCACCAAACTCAGGGCATCCCTTTATTATTATAAACTTCATTCAGCCAGTAATTCTAATGTAACCCAGAAAGGAGTATTACATGTATATTGCTAAGATTAAGAGACGGCTGTGTATAAATATTCTATGTAGGCTATGCCGCTATGGTTTTTAATTAAGATTTTTTAGTTCTAGCTACATCTAGACATTACTGATGGTGCCATGACCTGGATTTTTAGACATTATCGGTTAAAAGTGGTTTGTCCAAGAAGCTGAGAGTCAATTGCCTGTGCACTCGCCGGGTAAGAAGGACGATTTCCACTGTCCTCAGTGATGCAAGTCTTACCAACACAAAACCCACTTGCAAAGTATATGTGAAACACAATCTGTTGGTTTAGTCTGGTGTTGGGGCAGCTGGTCGCCTAGTGGTTAGGGCATTCGCTCTGTGATCAAAAAGTCCAGGTTTGATTCCCAAGACTGCTAGACACCGCTGAGGTACCCTGAGCTCCCCTGGTGCTGTGTTCCTGGCTGCCCCTTGCTTCGCTTGGTGAATGGGTTAAATGCAGAGGTTGAATTTCGTGGTGTGTTCACGTATGACAGAATGGTCACCTTCACTTTAATGGCCGAGTAAGACTGATAACATAAAATACAGACAGAATTTTAACTACGAGTGCATGTCTTCTTATTGCATGGACAACATGATTATGAACAGTCTCCATTGGCTGGAAACAATTCTGGCGTTCTGTTTAGTAATTAAAGAAAATGTTTTTCAATACAAATGCACTTATTCACATGTGAATGCAATTCTAAAAGCATTAGTATATTTCAATTGGATTTCTTTTTTACTGTGAAGGGGTAAAAAAATGTATGACCTCAAGCGATATCCACACAGCCCTGCACTGGCTTTCTCGCCCCCGCGCTGGCAATGGCTTTAAGTCAGCTAGCATTAAGGCAGCAGAGCGGCTAGGCTATAGAGAAGGAAGCCAAAATAAGAGTCCAAGAAGTAGGAGGAGCTCACTACTGAAAGCATTCCTCTTGATGACTGGGATGGACTCCAGAAAGATCAAGCTGAGACACTCAGTCCAGCCACTAGAGTCCAGCAGCCAAGCACACGATCCACACAGGCACTGCCAGTCCCATCCACCAATGAACTAAATGTCTTCCCCTTTCACAGCGCACTGAGACTGAAGCCAGATTGTTCATATGACTGCCATGTGTGTAATTAAGTCTCTCAGCAGCTCATGAGCAATAGGCCTGAACAATAAAAATGATAGCGTTGTGTGTTGTGATAGACACTTCTTCAGTAGCGATAAAATATGTTCAATAGTTCCAACCTGCGTGAAAATGCATGATGAATACAGCAAGTTAAGTTGCATGAATAAACCCGAAGCACGGTCCCACCCTGGCTCATAAACACTCTATCATATGGACAAAAGTATTGGGACACACATGTTTTTCAGGGTGTGTGTTAGGCCCCTTATTTCCAGTGAAGGACAATCTCAATGCCAAGACATTCTGGACAACGCCATGATTCCAACTATGAGGACACAGTTTGGGGAAGAACCTTATACGCTACCCTCAGCATGGTTGAAAAATAAAGGACAGGGGAGTGTGTTCCAAATGTAGGGGAATCATACGTTTCAGCCTGCCTGGGTAAGTCTATGCCAGAGTGCTGGAGCAGAGAGTCCGACTGATAGCTAAACCTCAGATTCAAGAGGAACAATGCAATTTTCAACCTGGTTGTGAAACATTGGAACAGCTCTTCACCCTTGCAAGGGTGCTGGAGGCTGCATGGAAGTTTGCCCAACCGGTCTGCATGTGTTACATGGATCTGGAGAGGACCTATGACCATCACCCTCGTGGTGGTCTATGGTAGGTGTTATGGGAGAAAGAAGCCAGTTGAGGTGGTTCGGGCACCTTGTGTATGCCTCCCGGGCAGGTTTTCCAGGCAAATGCCTGAAAAAAGGTAAAAGACTGTGAATAGTGTCTGATGAGTAAATGCTTACAGACCGCATATTTTCCTGAAGACCACAATCCTTGACTGCTGCACTCATCTCATTGGATCTGAACGAAAACAACCTAGTATTGTTACCACTGAGAGCAGGATGAGTATAATCAAAGCCACCCCAATTAACTGGACTTGGCTGTGTTCAGCTATAAGTGAGAAGCATTGACATTTAGCATTTAGCTGAGTCATTCACAGAAAGTTTCTTGGTTTGTGTTAGTAACAAAAATATTATATCTATTCAGTCAATTATAAATGCACAATTATAAACAATAGACAAGCACTAACACTTTTTTGCAATAATAAAAATAACTATTAAGGACACTCAAAATGTTGTTTTTTTTTTATTTATAAAGAATTTCAAAAAGAGTGACAACTCTTATGCTAAACTGAAACAGCAGTACTAGGTTGTTTTCATTCAGATCCAATGAGATAAGTGCATCAGTCAAGGCTTGTGGACTGAGACAAAAAATCTTACCGGGCATTGTGAGACCGGCCCATCCGGGGAGGGTGGTGCTAATGGGAATACGCACTGGTGTCCCTCTCAATATCGTCCTTCGGGGGTGGGGTGGAGGTGCTGTTGGGATCCTACACTGGCCCAAATTTACCATTGGCCCACCGGGCAAATGCCTGATGGTTAGTCCAGCACTGGGCAACAGACTTGCCAGACAGAACTAGTCACATGACACTCTCAGACACGCCCATTTACTACTTTTCCAGCCTTCACCGTTTACAAGTGCAGAAATTTTTGAACGTCTTTCATGTCACAAAAAAATGAATACCCTATTATGTTATATATTAGTTTATAAAATACAGTAATCCTCTGTTATTCGCGGGGGTTATGTTATAGTGAAAAAACGTGTTGCTGTGTTGGTCAAAGAAATTAATTAATTTAATTTTAAACTCAGTTTAATACATTACCCCTAAAGAAAATGTAAAGATAAACCCAATGTTTAAATACGGAAAAGTCAGGAACGAGAGAGAGACAGAGAGAGTAAGAGAGAGAGAGAGAGAGAGAGAGACACAGAGAGTAAGAGAGAGAGAGAGAGAGAGATTTTTGATTTTAAATAATTCTTTATTGGTCCCTAGACCACAAAAAAATCAAACAGTATGATGCTCATTGTAACATCAAATAATAAAATTAACAGGGGAGAAGAAAAGAAAAACCAAAACTACAGAATGCGCCTGAAGTACAAATCGACATTGATGACATTACATATTGCCTGCCTACAGCACCACTCAGCTTCAAATGTTTTCAAGTCTCGCATCAACTTATAAAAGAAAAAGAGAGAGAGAGAGAGAGTAAGAGAGAGCGAGAGAGAGAGAGTAAAAGAGAGAGCGAGAGAGAGAGCGAGAGAGAGAGATACAGAGACAGAGACAGAGAGAAAGAGAGACGATCCAGAAGAAAAGTCACGAACGAGAGGGAGACAGTGACAGAGCGCCGGAGAGAGACGGAGACAGTGAGAGAGAGCGAGAGAGAGAGAGAGATAAGCACAGAGAGAGAAACCGAGAGAGAGAGAGACTGATTTAAAACGGGCGCAATCCGCCCGCTCCGGAAAAGTTGCGAACGAGAAAGAGAGTAAGAGAGAGTAAGAGAGAGCGACAGAGAGAGAGACAGAGAGTAGGAGAGAGCGTCAGAGAGAGAGACAGTGAAAGAGAGAGAGAGAGGGGTTTAAATATGGTCCCGATGGCCATGCACTGGGAGCCAGAAGAACTAAAATGTTTTTTTATTAATAAAAACAAAAACATATTGCCACGAAAAAAGCAAAACAAAGTGGAGAATATTTGCAGGTTCTGCATTGTTTTGAATATTTCCACGTAAAACGATCAGATTCGTTCTAAAAAAAAACGCGTGTGACCGGATCCGCGACTTCCGATTTGTGTAGAACTGGGGGATTACTGTATGTCAAGCAGTTATAATTTTAGAATTACGTACATGTGCATATATACTGCAGTTATTTATAACTTGCTATGTCTGTTAATAGTTGCTTATATTGCTCGTTTTCGTTGTTCTTGTCGTGGTCGTTAGGTTGTTCTTGGTTGAATTTGACAATACAGTTTGCTTATTTTTTGCAGAGTTTTGCAGGTTCTTATAATGTAGGTTAATCTAACTCAGAATTTACATTCATATATTAAATTTGCAAAACATTGCATGTTATTAATGTTTCAGTAAGTTGCTCTCTTTATTTCATATAGATCTAGGTAATCATTCCCTTATCCTTATTTTAGTAAAAATTATGTAAATGTATTTATCTGCATGTTGTGTGTTATAAAATTAAAAGCAGTACCTCTGTGCACTAGATTAAAAGTGTATGTGTTTAAAACAAATTGGTTACATTTGACTTTTTTATTGGTGGTACTTAAAATAGGTTATTTATTACTGGTTACTGGTTTTTTTTAGCGTGATACCTATTACCTACAAGCTGGCACAGTCCACCTCATTCACAATAGCACCTGTGTCCCTGGCTATGAAAGCAACAGTCCATTTCCATTAATCTGTGTAATGCGCAATATCCAAATGGTCTGTGCAGAAACACAAAATATTCAGAGATTTTCACTGAGATCTGCCTGCAGGTCAGTAGGAAGAATACGAGTAGGATCAAACTTGACCGTAAAGACTAATTGGAAAAGTGGGGCAGATGGAAATACATTTTGGACTCACTAACATTGCGTCTGCCTGCCACAAACCCAGTTTTTGTCCAATGACGCTAACATAGTTCAATTCAAATTGTACAACTAAATTATTTAAACACAAAAAAGACAGCAAACTTAAAAATCTAAAGCTAATCTAATTCGATTAAACTTTTAATGGTTCATTTATTTCTGTGACTTGATGCATTAAAGTATTGTTAAACATTTGCCTAGAGGTTTTGAGATTGCTCGTTTAAGACTATAATAGTACTGTAAGTACCAAACACGCACAACACTGGAAGCAACAGTGTGTTTTGGCTTTGGGAACATGTCATACTCAACTCAGTCAGGGAGAGATGGAACGTTTTCATCTGCAGCTTGAACATTGAATTCAAACAGTGTGCTGATAATAAACGGCTGGAGGCAGTGATGGAGCATGATACAGTAACAAAAACTCACAGAAAACCAAGCATTATCATAAAAAGCTGATAAATGTTCTTTCCCCATTTTGTAGACCTGCGGTTAATCAGTTCATCAGAATGATAATGACACAGCTGACCCTACATATGAATCAAGGACCTACTTGATGCTATACCTGTGTGCAGCAGGCTGTAGCTACAGTAGACAAGCTCAATTCCTGCACTAGAGACAGTTAGCCTGGTAACGACAGCAAACAAGTCGAAAAAGAGAGACCAGGGAGCTCCAGGTATTCCTTCGATGTTTTGTCAGATATCTGTTTCAGACTCCATGGATCTTGTTATCAATGTAGCCGATCATGTTATGCCAGCTGAGGCCCCAAGACGTCTGCACAGTTTCGTTTAAACAGCAGATGGGCTCAATTTGAACTTTGGACCCCAGTAAGCTACTGTCTGCAGATATAAAACATTAGGGGTGAGGAAACACTTGAGTGTTTGCTCGTATTCTGAGTGACTTTGGATAAAAGCGTCTGCCATTTGAATGTAAAGTAGTGTATAAGAGAACAGAGGGATGAAAGTAAGTCTGAATTACAGAATTCATTGTGTCAACCGGCTGTAGTCTACTTTAGACAAGGCTCTTGCTTGAAAAACCCTGGAGCATGATAGTCAGTGGGTTTATGCAGAAGAATGAAAGAAATCATATAAGAGTTAAAGAGAAATGTGCCAAGTATTTATATGCTAAGAGTGAAGAGCTGAAAGCGAATTGGATACGATGGAGATCACAGTAATCTTGAAATAAATGTGCTTTCATGAGGTGACAGTGGTACGAAATGGATGACTGCAGTAAGTATGAACCTTAATCATGTTCTCAGAGTCAACTACATTAAGTTCGTTGGTACTAGTGACACAAATCAAGCAAAAATGGTTTTTGACAAAAGGCTGAAAGCGTGAAAGAATGCATGGATAGTTGAAATAAAGTGCATAATTACATGTAATACTGATGACACCTGATATTCTTTCATCTACACAAACATGCTGATTATCACTCCAGTAATTTTCAAGCAAGAGCCTTTAAACTCTGTAGTTCCCCACTTTAACGTGGATCAACAGTTGCTGTTCCAGTCCAACGTGGATTCTGAGAACAGAACTAATATTGAAAGCCCCTTCATCCTCGTAGTTGCTAAGCACAGCACTCGAACACAAACCCAGCACGAGGACGAGCGGGTGTGATGGAAGAAGCCCAGAGGTCACAGCTTTTATCGTGGCAATATATACATTTTCATATATTTTTGTGCTAAATTATTAAGAAAAATATAATTTACAAATTTTGTAATATAAATATTAATGTAAATTCAGCTACATTTCTATATATTAAAAAAAACTATAAATGTTTTGGTGCTGTCTAGAGAACACAAAGAAAGCGCGGTTTGGGATGGTAAAATACCGCTGGAGGTTTTAAAGTAGGTAATCCAAAAACGCTATTTATTTCTCCTTGCTGCTGATTGGCTGCTGTCCTTTCAATTCAGTCTCTATCTATCGGTTTTTACACTCTAGCAGTGAGGGAGTTGAGTGCCAACTTTACAGTTTTCTTTAAGGGTAATGTATTAATGAAATTGAAGTGTTTTGACAGTATATTTGGAGGCATATTTAGGGGTAACACTATTAAAATATACACTCTTCTTCGAAGACTCTCCACAAGATTTTGGAGTTTCTGTGGGAATTTGTGTCCATTCGGTCTGTAGAGCATTTATGAGGTCAGACACTGATGTTGGACGAGAAGGTCTGGATCACAATCTCCATTCCAGTTCATCCCAAAGGTGCTGGATGGGGTTGAGGTCAGGGCTCTGTGTGGCCAGTCAAGTTCTTCCACACTGAACTCCTTCAGCAGGTCTTTATGGAGCTCGCTTTGTGAACTGGGACACAGTCCTGCTGGAATAGAAAACGTTCTTCTTTGTTCACTAAGGGCTCAGACTCAGATTCTGTAAAGCAATTTTGCTACAATGGCAGCTGTAAAAAGGGCTATATAAATAAATTTGACTTGACTTGACTTGAACATAGCTTTAAAGGTCAGTACACCATGATAAACAACCCGGCTGCTTCAAAAACATCCGTATTATTGTGTTGAAACACCATCCAGCCTCACAAAACATATTTTGTCCAGACCACAGAAAGTAGAGAATAGTTTATCAGAGAAGAAGTTTCTTAAAATGCCATGTTCAAGTGTACCAGAGAGAGAGAGAAAGAGAGAGAGAGAGAGAGAGAGAGAGAGAGAGAGAGAGAGAGAGAGAGAAAGACAGAGAGAGACTAAGAGAGAAAGAGAGCAGTGCAGCTGTTCATTAGCTTAAAGCCTGTTGATATTAGTTAACCAACCAAAGCAGAGACGAACTTCTGGGAAAATATTTCCAGGCTGACATAAAATAAACGTGTTCACGACTCATTATCCATTTTCTGTTGCCCGTTATTTCGGGTTAATGGTCCCGCTTCATGTTTTGGGGTTGGTTTAGCATGAGGCTTATTTATTAGGTCTGTAGTGTAGTCTTGTGTAGTCTTGTGTAGTCTTGTGTAGTCTTGTGTAGTCATTTGTAGCCCTGTGTAGTCCTATGTAGTCTTGTGTAGTCTTGTGCAGTCCAATGTAGTCTTATGTAGTCTTTTGCAATTCCTGTGTAGTCTTGTGTAGTCCTGGGTAGTCTTGTGCAGTCTTGTGTAGTCCTGGGTAGTCTTGTGTAGTCCTGTGTAGTCTTGTGTAGTCCTGTGTAGTCTTGTGTAGTCCTGTGTAGTCCTTTGTAGTCTTGTGTAGTCCTGTGTAGTCTTGTGTAGTCTTGTGTAGTCTTGTGTAGTCCTGGGTAGTGTTGTGTAGTCTTGGGTAGTCTTGTGTAGTCTTGTGTAGTCCTGGGTAGTCTTGTGTAGTCTTGTGTAGTCATTTGTAGCCCTGTGTAGTCTTGTGTAGTCCTGTGTAGTCTTGTGTAATCTTGTGCAGTCCTTTGTAGTCTTGTGTAGTCCAATGTAGTCTTATGTAGTCTTGTGTAGTCTTTTGCAATTCCTGTGTAGTCTTGTGTAGTCCTTTGTAGTCTTGTGCAGTCTTGTGTAGTCCTGTGTAGTCCTGGGTAGTCTTGTGTAGTCTTGTGTAGTCCTGAGTAGTCTTGTGTAGTCCTGTGTAGTCTTGTGTTGTCTTGGGTAGTCTTGTGTAGTCTTGTCTAGTCCTGTAAATTCAAAACTTAGTGTCCATATTTGGTCTTTATGGATGTTTTCTAACTATAAATAGTATTAAAAGCCTTAATAAAAGAGTACAGAAAATGTAAAGAATTTTACTAAATCAGGTGAAAATAGAAAATCTTTAACCTTCTGTTGAAATAATGGAAAAAAAACCAACATTTTCTTCAGTCTCGGATATTGGATCGTAGGTGTTCACCCTATCTTTCAGTTGTCATGGTAATGGTTGGGCTGTTAGCTTTACTTGATGGTTACATTAGCCCGGTAGCTCCGGCGCTAACATTAAAGAATTAACCTCAGGTCCCAGTTTTTCTCGGCCGCATGGAGGACGGGCAGACCTGTGCAGGCTCCTGATGATTCAGAACGTTCCTCCAGAGCACTGAGGAGGAGATGGACGTGTCTGAGCTGCAGGGGCAGGAAATTAGGTGAGGAGTGCCCCTCCCTCATCATCCCTCAGTGGTTTACACACAACAGTGGCACTGTTTCAGCCATTGTGGAGATAAAACAGCCCCCCTCCACCACCAGCAGCTCCGTTTCTCCTCCACCACCAGCCCAGATCCTATCTCTGATAAGGGCAGAGGAGAGATGAAGCCACTGTTATTCATCTCCCTCAAACCTCAAACACCCCTCACGCCCACATTTTACCTGCAAGCGCTTTGGCTCGGTTTCCTACGCAGTGCTTCACCTCCGCTTCACCCCGACAGTCCTGTCCTACTCTGCTGCACCTCCTCAGGCTGCCAACCAAATTCGTATCCCCTTTTTTAGGGTTTTTCACAATTTAATATGGCTTGAAAATGTCATCTGGCTTGAAAATTTCATAACAAACCAACCAACAAAGATAGACCAAAATTGTTGCTAATAAGAAAGTTTTTTTTCCACAAGCTGGCAACATTTATCCAGAAAAAAGCCCCTGTTTTACATGAACCTGTTTAAAACACTTTATTAGTGTGATTGCATCATTAATCACACTACTGTTCTTCTCTAGTTTTATTTTTACATAAATTTGTTTTCATTCTTATATAAGTTCAGTAAAGTACATGTTTGACTGATCGACCCAGGGCTGAGCATTCATCATTTGAAAAAAATATTTTTGTGGTCCAGTCCCCTCTGTAATATACAGGAAGAGAGAGTGAGAGAGAGAGAGAGAGAGCGAGAGAGAGAGAGAGAGAGAGAGAGAGAGAGAGAGAGAGAGAGAGAGAGAGAGAG
>JBBJLR010033875.1:0-12475 GCA_037577145.1 Brachypetersius gabonensis
CAACCAATCATAAGCCGCCAGGAGCGCAGCCTAAATCCTGTTTACATTAAATAAACCTGCTCCCGAGCAGGTTTGAGTTTATGTACCTGTTGCCATGACAGCAAGTCCGAGATACGCTTTGAAGAGTGAAACAATCCAAGATCAACACTAATCCACAACAATCAAATCCAGCTAACTGTGTTAGCCACGTACGAAGAATAGGCCCCTGTTTTGGTTGAGTGATTGGGTTTTGTGATTGGTTTAAGTCTGAGCGTGTTGTGTATTTATGTTCTATGAGTTATTGTTTAATTTGCTGGTCAACCCTCACACTTTCCCTCACCATTGTCCTCACTTTTCCTGCTCCTTATGTGTCATATGCAGAGATGGGGACTCGAGTCGGAGACTCGAACTCGAGTCGCACTTAAGTCGCATAAACAAAAACTTGTGACTTGACTTTAGACTCGCCCTCAATGACTCAAGACTTGACTCGGACTTGGGTGCTGCGACTCGTGAGTCAAAACTCGGAAACAATGTTCATTTCATGGAATCATTTATTTATATCTCGCACTCTTTCCAACGACCCGAAAACCATTCACCTCGCCCCGGTGTCCCATTACTTTTTTCCGAGGTGAACGGTTTTCAGCTAATAACGGATTTTGAGGAGTCGTTGGAAAGAGGTCACCGAGCCCCATCTAACTGTGGAGTTTCACATTTAGAGTGGAGATATATTTTTCATATTTAACATTTAGATTTAAGATCATTTAAGGCAATCCTCCGTGTCTGTGAGAGCAGATCACAGTACGCAGCCCCGCCCCCTGCTAAGCAACAGCCAATTGTAATCACGGGGCGTGGCCAATTAGCAAATCTTCTAAACATTCACTCAAAGACTTGAGACTTGACTTGGACTCGGTAAAAATGACTTGTGAACATCTCTGGTCTTATATTAACTGTGCTTTTGTTAGGCCATTGTGCCACTTTGTTTTCAGTTATGTGTAAAATCTGTCCATCAATTGGAACCTGCACTTTGCACCATGCCTCACTTCCCCGAGCAACAGATTTGACAACCTGTCTAAACAGAATCAGATCCACTCCCCAAGCCCATGTCAGACTAGTTCTTACCTACTATTGTGTGTTTTAATGAAAGCTGACACCTGAGTAGAACGTGCAGGGGACTGTATTGTGATAATTTAGCAGATGATTTTGGCCTTTACAGACTCAAATTTCATTGCTTATCCAGTTGGATATTTCCATTACAGTTTCAATGGAAATTTCTATGCCCTAATTTTTTTTGTAACATATCATTCAAAATGTCATCAACATGCCCTACATTCTCTGGAAAATTACCTGTTCTATTTACACACTACTGTTCTATTTATAGTTTTGCTCTGACTTTGTACTAGGGGGCCGTCAGTGTAAAAGTCCATTTAATATCTAGTCCAAATAATTCCAAATAATTTTTGTTGACACATGCAGCTTCTTGTGGTAATGACTGGAAAAGTTCTGGATTGCAAATGCATGTGTGAAAGGAGCTTTAGTCTCTACTTTACACACTTTTGTACAGTGCCTTGCAAAATTGTTCACAACCTTGGCTTTTTACCTATTTTGTTACATTCTAACCCATAATTTAAATGTTTTTTAATATTATTTTATGTGATGGATCTGCACAAAATAGATCCATCACATAAAATAAGAAATGAGAAATGTATATATAAAAAAATCATGTAAAAAATAAAAAGCTGTAAATTGGCATGAGCATATGAATTCATCCCTTCGCTAAGCCTTTAAAACGTTCTGGGGCAAACAATTACCTTCAAAAGTCACATAATTATTGAAATTAAGTCCATCTGTGTGCTGAATGTCACATGATCTGTCAGTATAAACACACCTTTTCTGAAAGGACCCAGAGGCTGCAACACCACTAACCAAGAGGCATTACACCATGAAAATTAGGGAGCTCTCCAAACAAGTCAGGGACAAAGTTGTTGAGAAGTACAAGTCAGGGTTTGGTTATAAAAAATCTCCAAATTTTTGATGGTCCCCTGGAGCACCATGAAATTCATCATCTTCAAATGGAAAGAACATGGCACCACAACAAACCTGCCAAGAGAGGGCTGCCACCAAAACTCACAGACTGGTGAGGAGGGCATTAATCAGAGAGGCAGCACAGAGACCAAAGGTAACCCTGCAGGAGTTGCAGAGTTCCACGGCATAGACTGGAGTAAGCCATACACTCCATAGAGCTAGGCTTTATGGAAGAGTGGCCAGAAAAAAGCTATTACTTAGTGTTAAAAATAAGAAGGCACGTTTTGAGTTTTCCTAAAGGCAAGTGGGCGACTCCCCAAACACACGGAGGAAGGTGCTCTGGTCAGATGAGACTGAAATGTAACTTTTTGGCTACCAAGGAAAATGTTTATCTGGTGCAAACCCAACACATCCCATCACCTCAAGAACACCACAGTGAAACATGGTGGTGGCAGCATCATGCTGTGGGGAGGATTTTCAGCAGAAGGGACTGGGAAACTGATCTGAGTCGAGGGAAAGATGGATGGTGCTAAATACAGGGATATTCTTGAGCAAAACCTGTCAGTCTGCCTGTGATTTGAGAGATTTGGGACAGAGATTTACCTTCCAGCAGGACAATGACCCAAAGCGAGGGGAAACGTGTTGGAATGGCCAAATCAACATCCACACCACAATCCAACTGAGAATCTGTGGTCAGACTTGAAGATTGCTGTTCACAAGTGAAAACCATCCAACATGATGGAGCTGGAGCAGTTTTGCCTTGAGGAATGGAAAAAAATCCTAGTGGCATGATGTGGCAAGTTCGTAGAGACTTCCAAAGCGACTTAAAGCTGTAATTACAGCAAAAGGTGGCTCTACAAAGTACTGACTTTAGGGGGAATGTTATGCACGCTTAAGTTTTCTGTATTTTTTCCTATTTGTTTTTTGCTTCATGATAAAAAAAAGAATACATCTTCAAAGTTGTAGGCATGTTCTGCAAATGAAATGGTGCAAACTCTCAAACAATCCATTTAAATTCCAAGTTGTGAGGCAACAAAACATGAATACTTTTGCAAGGCACTGTATATTAATAAACGCATTTGTGTACATTAATATATATGTACATATGACTAGAAAAGTATTGCCCTTACGTCCAAACATAAAAGTGTGTTTGGGTTTACTTCATTTTGCATGTAGCAGTGTAGGTACCACTGCTATTTTTCAGTACACAGTTTGGGATTCAGTCATCCAGGTGAATTGGTCATCATTATACGCATACACACCTACAGAGATCCATCTGCTCTGTGTATAGTCTGGAGCTGTCTGTGGTCACTGCAGAGAGAAGAAGAGAAAGAAGGGGGCAGGCTGCAGGGGCTGTGAGGTGCTAACAAGGTGGTAACAAGGTGGTAACATGGTGTGACTTTTGTCAAGATCCACTCTTACTGAAATGGTGGGAGGGTGGGAGTTGACAGGCCACACATAATTGTGAATGTAGAATTCATGGCATAAATCAGGATGGTGACATTTTGTTTTCCCAGTTTTGACACTTCTGAGGTTGTGAAATATAACATTTCCTTTTTAAGCTTTATAGTTATTAAAGTGTTAAAGTGTGGACAAGTCATTATAACCAATGAACAATCACTGATATACATGTGTCAGTTTTTTGAAGCCATGTAGGCTTATTTTAGATGAAGGCTGTGGACCGTCTGATATTGTACATGCATTATCCCACCCATCAATGGAAAGGGAACACCATACATTCAGACCAAAAAGGGTTCTTTGTCTTGGTGGAAGCTTGGTGTGATGTAGAACTATTAAACATGGTGAAACAGTAATGTATAAGATTAAAGAACTATTTAAAAAAGTAAAGAATAATTCTATATAAAGCCTTTAACAAAGAATACTTTATCATTATCACTGCTGTGCTAAGGATCTTAAGTGCAGTAACACCATAGCTGGGTTTAATGCTAAGCAACCCAGCACAAGGGGAGGAGCTATAACCTTTAGAGCCATATGTTAATTTTGGAGAATTAGAGTTGCAATTACAATTACACAATTTAATACGCACACATGCCATACGTTATTTCCAGGTGATCGTAAGCTACTCATATATGTACATTAGAGGTGTAAATCTAGATTTTGACAATTTTTTGATCAGCAGTTGATACCTTCCCTGTACAGACTAAAAAAACCCAGTTTAGATAAATGTAATTTATTAAAACATAAGGCTAAATATTATTACTTGGTTTATTTTATTCGTTTTACATATGAATTAATTTAGATTGGGTTAAATATGTGCTGAAGTCTGTTTGTGTCACCCAGTAGTTTCAGTGCATTGTGGGTTGCAGATTGCTAAAAAGGAGACAAAAAATATTTTTATAGACAAGATGTCTGTGTATTTTAAGACCACACTGTTGTTTCTAGACTTGATTAATTGTGTTGCGTATCACGCATTTTACTAGGTCCGAGAAAAGTGGAATTTTTATGGACTATAAAAGCAGCCCTATTTCTGTTTTTAATCTCCATAAAATAACATGCTGCCAAAAGACTTTTGGATCATTTTGGAACTGCACTGCTTGCAGATACTCAATGAAAAAATATGGTCTTTGAGTTGTAAGGGTTAAGAACATTCATCTTTTGCTCCACACTCAGATTCAGGTAAAGAGTCACAGAGCAGTTTTGGCTAACTGCTGCTTTACTTAAACAGCCTGTCATTGGTTAATGATTCTACTGTGCGTTTGACCAATTAATGGTCAGCACCATTTCCAGCTTCACTCACGTGTCTGGGTTTTTTACACTTGGTATACATCCATACTCTATGTCCATTAACTGGGCTGCTTATCCTGAACCAGGGTGGCAGGAGGTGCTAGAGGTCATGCCAGCAGTCATAGGGTGAATGGTGGAGAAACACAAACGGGGCAGACATTTACATGCGCTCTCACACTTAGGAACAATTTCCCATTGTGACGTCTGTGGGTGGCTGCCGTTAAAGGCAGCCTTCTGTTAGTCACTGTTTAGTTCAGGGTTTAGATGAGTTTAGGGTGGCTGCCGGTGAAGGCAGCATTTAAGTTACTTCACATGTCAGGGTGTTTGTGTGATCAGCAGGTAGTCTCTGAGCTTGAGTAGAGCTCAGAGGCACCTGGTGATTACACACGTGTTCCAGCTTAGAGTGCTCCCGGTTACAACCGAGTCAGGAGTAGCATGGGTTAATGAGTGCAGGAGTGTCCTCAGCTGTGCTCATTAGGAGCAGTGTGTGTGGCACACTGTGATTGGTGGAGAGGCTGGTTAAAGCCCGATCGAACCAGAGTCACAGTGCGTGGTCACCAACATCCCAAGTCTACTGTCTGAGAGACATAATCCACACCAGACCTCACAAAGCTTCCTGGGGTTCTGACAGAGAGTGCTGGAGGATTCAAGGAAAGTTTACTTTAAGAAACCATGTCTCAAGTCTTAGAAAAGAGTAGACTATTCATCCTGTGGGATGCTGTACCCAGAGAGTCAGGTACGAGTGACTGAGGATGGTGCAGTAAGTTCTCTTCCCTTGGAAGCCACCTTGCCTATGACTGAAGCTACACTCCAGGTGGAGAAGGTTCTGGGAGCTGAAGGGAGAGTTCAAGTGTACAGAGCAGTCAAGAGCCAACTGCTAATTCCAGTGTGGGGACAGCGGGTACAGAGTTCCCGCTCTGAGCGTTCCAGTTTCCAGGCTGGCCTCGAGGGTGTTCCCCCTGATGTTCTTCCGGCTCCACAACTGGTCACAAGTTGGATCTGCGGCTCTCGCTCTCTCTCTCGCTCTCTCTTGTGTGTTCCTGCAGGAGTGAAGGGTGGCTGTCCGGGTCACTAAGAAAGGACCTGACAAAGACAAGTGCAGCCCGCACCATCTGAGAATAGAGATGGCTGGCTGGGAACCACAACGACTGTGAAGAGCCAAGGAGTACAGAGGCTCCTCATGGAGCTGGCCCCTCTGAGTAAAAGTGTTTTGTGTTGGACTTGAGTTCTTCTATAAATAAACTATCTTGTTTGAATTTAAGATGCTGCTGTGTCCTCCTCCCTCGGCCGACATGACACCATCTCCAGTCCAGCTGACATGTGTCTCATTTATGTATCAATCTCATTAGTATAATCAAATCATAATAACAAGCTTTAATTTATGAAAATAAACTTTAAGTTCTAAAGGTTGTAAATTCTTTTGATACAATTTTAGCATCAATCAGTATTAGAGTGGAATCAAGACTACTTGGGGAAAATAAATTAAACATTAAAACATAAATAAAGGAATCAGAGGAACATCAGTGCATTTACAGTTAGTTTAAGTGAAAGAGCAATTGAGTTAATGAGGGCAGGACTGAGTATGCACTGTGTGTGTGCATATGTTTGCTTGCACATGTATGAACAAAAGAATGAGAGCTTATGCTTTGGCACTTTCATGGTAGAGAGGAGGAGGTTTGCTTTTTACATGTGAAACAGTGAGGGATGGTGCAAGTTTCCATTCTAAAGATGACACTGATGGGTGTTCCATTAAAATGCAGAAGAAATGTATGGAATGTGATTCTTTGTTCTATGTATACAAAGAAAAATGTGGCATTCATTTTTTAACATGACGTTATAGTGAACTACAGTGTTGATGTGATCGTCTGAGCTTTTTTGTTTAAACATGCAGAATGAGTTCAACTTTATGATAAAACTAATGGTGCTTCTGAGGAGTGCTGGGACATTGCTATAATGTTAGTAAAGGAAGATCACATGCAAATATAAATCTAAAACTGTGCACATGGACCTGAGTTTAGATTCTTTAACAACAATTAAAACATGAAAATAAGCAAATTCACAAAAAAATACTCTCACAGCATTTGCAAGCTGTGCTATACTATGCCTCGATATAAAAGTTCAGCCTTTTGCAAAGTTCAAGCTGTCATCCTCACAAAGTTTCTGTGGAAATTTGGAGTTAAAGAGAATAAATTTCATTCTGCTGCTCCTGGCGATTTGTATGGTCTGCTGAGGCCCAGTGTTGAAGTTTACTGCAGTTTTCAGTGAGAGACGGGTCACAACAGCTGCAGAAATGCCTGTTGCAAGCTTGACTTTGTTGACATTTTACTGCGATGTTGATTAGACATCTAAGCTAAGCTTTAGCTAAGCTACTGAAACTTAAGTGAGTTCCTTTGTTCCCTCTCTGTAACAAAGCAGGTGTCTTCTTCCAGACAAGAGATGGTGCTCTCCCTTAAATGGGAGAGAATGTGTTCTGGGTTGCTCATCTGTTTTATTTACCTGTAGGATAGACTCCATCACTCCCAGTAGCAGAGCCCAGCTATTGCTTGCATTGTGTGTTTCTGGTCGTGCCACCTGCTAGAGTGCAGAAATACGTGCACGTCTTTGGATTGTGAGAGGAAAACAGAAGATGCAGACTCAACACAGAAAGGGCCCTCAGCCACAATGGCCATAAAACAAACCCAGGACTTACTTGCACGACTCACCCACGTGGTATGTAGGCAAATCAAATTCGGTACATGTATTTGAGTATAGCACAGCTTACCAGGCAGCCAAAATGACAACAGCTACACTGTGCTACCCAGTGGGAAAATGCCACTAGTGACTCCATACACAAAAAAAGGTCCCCAGAAGCATAAAACAGTTGTTGTTTATATGTCTGAGTAACTTGAGTTATGATTTACGTGTTCTCTGACCCTCTGGGCCACAGTGAGGGCCTTTCCATGTACACAGCATCCATCATCAGTAGAGCCACACCAGCATACCAAAAAGCCCTCTGAGCCAGTTTAGTCTATGACCGTCTGTCAGTCTGTCAGCTAGAGGGATCAGAAAAGCATTATTGGATTAAGCACACAGCGAAGGTAGCACTTGCTTAGCTTATGGAACACTCTACAGAACAAACACAAGCCTCCACCCAAATGGATGACTTTAATACAGATGCATATTCAGAGGGATTGCATTTTTAATATCTGGCATGACTGATTCGGCAAAAGCAATATAGGCACAGTTATGAAAACATGCAATAACTTTGTTTAATTTCACTGCCAGGAGAAGCCTCAAACGTGTGGTAAAAAAGCTTCCCTTAAGGCATCGTTCACACGGCCGTCACACTGTGTTTTTCTGGCGTTCGTGACGCCAGGTGAGCGTCTATTGATCGCCTGTTTTTCTGCTCATTGAAGTAAATCAAAGCGTCCACACGGCGTTCAGCCCCGGCGTTTGGCCGCTGCGCGTTCGGATGGCGCCAAATAAATGCTGCATGCAACGTTTTCTTGGTGTCAAAATAATACACGAAACTACAGATTGGGCGTCAGGCTGGCGTTAAATGGCGTCAAACGCCTTGCTGACGTCGATCAAGCGTCGCTACCAAACGCCACAAACACGCCTATGGAGTTCAGAGCGCGTTCATTTCGAACGTCCGTGTGGACGAGGCCAAAGACTGAACATTACAGATGATAATTCTAAACTGCACCTCACAACATTTCATGAAATAAATAAAAGTTCATGCTGATTTGTCATCCATTCTGATTATCTCAACTAGATACATTACTGTACTATAAATGAGGCACATCTTTGAACAGAACAGGAGTATCAATACTTATCCAGCCTTTCTTCAATATTTCTTATCCATTTGAACACAGATGAATGCTTGATCATAATAGTTTCTATTAATTTAATTTGAAGGCTATTTATTTTCCATAAAAAATCCAAATATGGCTCCTGAAAAGCAGTTTAAGCATTTGCGTTGTTGATTGTGAGAGTCCTAGTGATGCCACATCTATCTTTGACCACACTGCATGGATCTCTTACCTCCTTGCTTTGCTTGATGCTCGCCACTGTGGCTTTATTCAACAGATACACCCATTAGTTAATTTAACAAAATCGGCAATTATTGTTAACCTCCAGGCCCACTGAGCTTTCAGCAGTGCCTAGTTTCACATAATTGTGATTAGCCTTCACTCTCCCAGCATTGGTTGTTGTGTGTGAAAGAGGACAGTCCTTACTATTGGACACTGGACTCGACTCAATTGGAAACGTTTCACGTTGTGAGGCAGTTGGTGGCCTAGTGGTTAAGGTGTTGCCCCTGCAATCAGAAGGTTCAAATCCCAGGTCTACTAGTGTCATCACTGAGACACCCTTGAGCAAGGTGCTGTCCCCACACACTGCTCCCTGGGGGCCCTTGTTGGTGGCAGCCCACTTCTTCACTTGAACAGGTCAAATGCAGAGAAAGAGTTTCACATTGACACTGTGCTTTGCTGTGTGACTGTACAGGGCCTCTTTACTCTAATGGATATTTGATGGACAAAATAAGGTTCTACAGAATGTATTTAACACCAATGCAATAGTTAATTCCCATCACATGAACAGAACACTCACATCAACCTGAACATGAAAATCATGTTCATACTGCATTCCAACATTTCTATTTTGATCAATAAATCCATACTGTGTAAAAATGTACATGCTGAACATGTTTTTTCATGCAGAAAAAATACCTCCCAATGCATTATATGAATCCGTATTATGTCCAGGATAAATAAGCTTTGTTTATTCACCTAAATTCTTCAGTACTGTGCCATAATTATAGCTGCTCATATTTCTTCCACCCTCAATGTGGGGTCAACAGATGAAGGATGAATAAGGGACGAAGGAAGGAGAACCAGAGAGGCAGATGGCTTCTTGTCAGTGAGAGAGGCACAAGGGGCCACTTCTGTCCCAGGCGTCAGTCGCCTGATTGTCAGAGGAAGAAAGAGGACTGCTCTCAGTCTTCAATTGTATATGAAAACATCCAGAGTGAGTCCTTCAGGGAAATAGGATGTGGGCACTTGAGAAACAGCAGTGTTTTTCTGCTATAACAGGAGTCAGGTTGCAGTGCAAGCTTGCTAAAATGATAGGAGCTCACCTCCCAATTGCCATTTCTGGTGGCAACGCATCAAACCTGGACAGGAAGGCTGAGGGTTTAACCACATGATCCCAGCTCTGCTACTTATCTTTCCCTCACAGCAAGGCTTTGGAAGAGAAGTTACACCGAAGTGATTGCTCTATCAAACTGATTTAAGGTAGGATCCATCTCAGACTCTCTGATGTATGTTGCAGGGGTCCAGTTCAGTCAGGTTACAAGGAATGACAGGATGCCGTGTCAAAAGCAATGCTGACATGTAAACAAATCCACGTTCAAAATTAAGTATCTGTCTTAAAAACAATCTTATTTGCAGCACCATGTAGCACATTTTGCAAATTCCACATGAACTTTTAACACCTTCACCAGTATACATATTTTTTCATTAGGTTTAGGTAAATTCATGCACATAATGTTAATCAAATGTCAGCCGTGAATATGTTTAATTTAACTATCATCATTTTTGTAATATTAACAAAAGATTTGGAGAAGCTGGATAAATCAATATGCCACACCACCTTAAAAGAGGGTTGCTGTAACATTCCAGCAACTGTCAATAAAAGTCTAACTTTTCCTTAGACTTTTTTCCCTAGACTTGAGGAGGTGTAGGATAAGGGGGTGTAAATATTTGCCTGTCTGGCAATAAGGACGAGGAGGCATATCTACTTTCTTGTCTCTTATGAACGCCAAAGCTCACACCCATAGGGTGCTTTCAGATGAAGATGCCATTGATGCCAATGGTGCTGCCATTGTTTGCTTATAGAGAGCCACACTGGCACTGTGCTCATTCTTGAACTTTGACCCAGTTTGCTCATGACTTTTCCAACATGCAGCTTGTGAGCCACAGACTGTTTGATTGGCCCAAATATCCTTTAACCTTCTTTTTTTCCAATGGGTCTTTGTCTTCTAACATCACCTTCACAAAGCAAGCACAGCAGATTGTTTTTGTTTTGATTTAAACTGAGATTCCAGTTTTGCACAACTGCACATGAGTACTTTAACTGAGTTGACGTGGTGCTTAAAAGCACAGAAATCTGCAGAGCATTCGGCCAAAGTTGGGAATCAGTTGCCTTTGATTATTCGTTACTCTGAACCCCTGTCAAATCAATGCACAGAAAACGGGTGTGGCTTCAGGTTTAATCCCAAGAGCTCACTAGTTTCTGAATGTTTTTTTTCCCACTTAGTTTGTTTTCAAACTACTGTGTGAACATATGCTTTAGTTGCTTTAGTTTTGATGGAATGAAAGCCTGCAACCACACTAGCCTTTGGACTCCTCTTATAGCTAGTGAGCTACAAAGCAGATTTCTGACAAGACCCAGAAAGAAAGATGGTTAGTTCTTTTAAGAAATAATGGTAAAGAAAACAAAAATGCTGCATCTGCCACTGTTAATGATGACTTACACTGCTGCAAAGCCAAGAGGGATCTTTGTTGTGGCTTTTCTATGGGCATGAACAGTGATCTCATTCCATCTCTACTAGACCTTATTTTCGAAGATCAGCCAAAGCTGAAGATGGTGACTGCAGTTAGCCCAAGACATAGGGTCCAGTTTCATGCCATGTCCTCAGTGGTTCAGGAAGAATTTATTCTGCAGAATACTACGGAGAATTAATAATACATTAATACTATTAAATGTTACACCACATAATTATACGAAATGATCTAAAAGCATTTTTTGTTTCACACAAGCATTATTCACTGTTTCTTTTAGTCAACATCATTAGAAGTTTGGAAACATTGCAAACAGGCACACCTTGTTGTTTATGTGATGCACCCTTTTGCCTTGTGTTAACACCCACAGACTAGTTTATATGACAGTAAATAGTAAATAGTGCTGCAATAGTGATATCACACTATGAAGACATTTGCGACTGCAGATCTATGTACGTATGTATCTATGTATGTGGGAACTTTTATTCAGAAAGCACTTTTGTGTACACATTAATTGTCAATTTGTGTTTAAATCTAACTGTCGCTTGTGTCTGGTCTGATGACTGTGCTAAGCAGAACATTTGAGTTGTGAGTTTACATTTCCTGTGGATTTATATCTGGAACCTCACCACTGGAACAGCAATTGTCCATCACTTGCCTTCAAAATAAGAAGGACTGTGTATTGTCCTGCATGCAATATCCTCTCAAAATACATGTGACTTTCTACTTGCCTGAGAGAAAACTCAGTTTTGAAGATTTGTGACGTACTGCATGTCTACGAGAAACATTTCAAAGTCAAAGTCAACTTTATTGTCAATTCTGCCATATGTACCGAACATACAGAGAACTGAAATGACGTTACTCTCAGACCCCAGGTGCACACACCTAACATTAAATACAGAAGGTGCAATTTAAAAAATACAAATAAATACAATTATACATATAATATATAAAATATAAAAGTATGGTGCAAAAAGAGCAAGATTGTAGTAAAGTGACAGTTATAACAGACTGAAGTCTTTAGAGGTAGACTGAGGGCAGTAACTGGGTAGTAGAGGTAGTTAGCAGAGCACCAATCCTACACAAAGTGACTGGTGCTGGTCAGTGGGGTGTGTGTGTGTGTGTGTGAGTGTGTGAGTATGTGTGTGTGTGTATATGTGTGTGTGTGTAGGCGTGTAAATGTGTGT
>JBBJLR010033895.1:0-12473 GCA_037577145.1 Brachypetersius gabonensis
TATACTGGTGGTGCTGAATGCTGAGTGGTTGGAACTCCTTTATCTAGGCTCCTTGTATCTTTAGGCACTTTGCAGCCCATCAGTAAAACATTTGTTCCAAATTCGTTCACTTACTTTACTCAGTATGCGAAAGATAAGACAGTTTGAGAGGCAGAAAATCATAGTTTTGCACCAACAAGGTGATTCAAAGTAAAACGAAGAAATGAGTGGCTCAGTCTTTTGCTCCGTTCTGTACATGTACATTTTGAATCTGAAACTGGTTGTGGTGAAGCTACAGATTTAATGATTCACTGAATCATTTCCTAAAGAATCATTGAGATTAGCAAGGCCTCTTTGGTAGGCTTAATTAAAGCTGACCGCTGAAAATGAGCGGCGCTAGCGACGATGGCGATCAGGATGCGGCGATGATGCTGGCCGTGTTCCACCTCATGCTGCCCTCACTTCCCTTTACTCATCCTGCCTTTTACTGGCCTCCGCTGTCTGTCCCAAGGCCACAGAAATAACCACTTCAAAGCGTGAACATTAGCGACTTTTCCCTCCTTCGCTCTAATTAAGTGCTGGATTTTTGAGTCTGAAGTGTAATTAAGAGCTGAGGAGAAGCCAGATGTGTTTTTTTCAAACTTTTATTCGCTCAACCAATTCTCAGGACTCCTTCCATTTAATAAGGTCAGAGTCAGACTGAAAGGCCATTAAAAGTAATGGGTTCCTGTTTACTGGGCTCGCTGTAATTCGACCCCTATGAATAGATCTATGGAATAGTTTTTCAATTCTTTTTATTTATTGGTTACTGTTTACTCACCCATCTTTTTCCATACGTGTGTGTGTGTGTGTGTGTGTGTATATACATATACAGCTATTGGAAAAAAAATTAGACCGCTGCTCAATAAAAATGGGAAGTTTTGAGCTTGGATGGGTTTATTTGCTTTGATAAAGGCCCATGAGGAGGCAGTACGTTAACTTGGCTAGTTCTTGATGTTGGATGGTTATGGCTTTAAAAACATGTAAATTTATAGTCAACAAGTGACTGATTCATATAACGCAGGTGTAATTTTGGTTCTTTTTACATGGTAATGATGAATCACAGTCAAATATTAACCCAGCTGCTATGAAAATGTGGTGAAAACTCACAAGCCAGTTGGTGGGACGTTTTCTTCACATTCAGATAAAAGTATGGCCATGCCGGTTCTCTCAGGCTCCCAGAAGATTCCAGAAGATTCATACAGGTTTTTGAAGAGGTCAAACAGAATTTTCAGGATTTTGATCTTCATGTGAAACTGGGCAAAGTTCCCTGCTGTTCCTGAGAGTGGTTTTCTCAGGTAGTAGAAGAGTTTGAGAGGAGGAGTGCAGGAGGAAAGAGCATCCAAATAAATCTCCATCCATGGTTCTCCTGTACAAGGAGGTCAGAGACTCTGGACCTCTGAGGGACGCTCCAGTCCTCCGTACAGAGAACCTGCAGAAAACCGTGAATCTCTCTTTGCTGTGTGTTTTTCTTCCAGACGAATGCTCCAGCAGGTACAGTACAGTCAGAGACGCTGTAAATCCTGAGGAGGGTCTGAAGACGCTCTTTTCAGATGTTCCGCAGCATCTTGACTTCATGCCGATGTTTTAGAACTGCAGTACTTTGTTGTCCTCCAGCAGCTGCTTTCCTGACCACAATAACAGCTGGAAATGAACCTCACACTTTGTTTTTATTCATTTTTTCTTGTTTCATATCCTTCCCTCTAGTCTTCTATTTTTCTTTTTATATCCTTTTTATTTTTCATCTTTGTTGTTCTCTCTCGTTCATATTCTTTCACTTCACCTTATGCTTTTTGCTCATTTTCACGTTCATTGATTTGCTTCTTTCTTTCTTAAATTCATGTTTTTCCTTTCTCTACCTGCTTCCCCTTTCTGCTTTTCCTTTCTTTCTCATTCCCCCACCGTTTTTCATTTCTGTGCTTTTTTCTTTCTTACCTTCCATTTTTCTTTTCTTTCTTTACCTCCCTCATCTTTTACTTATTGCTTGTCTCTCTCTCTCTGTTTCTCTGTTTCTCTCTCTCTCTCTCTCTCTCTCTCTCTCTCTCTCTCTCTCTCTCTCTCTCTCTCTGTCTGTCTCGATCTGTGTGTGTGTGTGTGTAGCGTGTTTGTTTCCTTGGTTGTAGAACATGATGTTGGAGAGCGTCCTGGCAAGTATTTACTGCATGTGTCATAAAAAAACAAATGTTCAGGTTTTTCCTGTGTGAGTCCCACTGAGATGCTTCTGCGAACCTGTGGGTTTTTTAGCATCACATCTTGTTTTAATGGCGGCAGCAGAGCTCTGTCGGTGTGGATCCTCGCAGCGTAACGGATCGACTGCAAGAATGATGGACGAAGGGAAAAAGGCTTCCAGGCCTCTGTGTGAGGAAGGAAAACACTATGCGTAGAGTCATAGGGGCCGACACACCTTCTCACCCAGTGAACGTCTCTTCTCCCATGACGGGTCTTTGTGTTCTGTGTGTTTTGTCTGAGTGGGATTAACAGGGAGCTCTCCTGAGTTTAAAGGCTCAGCCGGAAAGAGCATCGTAAAAATGCGTAGAGATGTTTGGCTGAACACGCCAAGGTAAAAGAAAAGGCTAGCAGCATGCTAGCCAACATAAAGCAGTGGGGGGTGTATAGCCAAACACTGCCCCGCTCAGGCACTGGCTTCAGCTGCATGTTGGGCAACACATCCCCTGCCCCCCCAACCCCAGCCCCCCTCCCGGCCCCTCTAACCTCGTCCTCTGTCCTACAGTGACGGTTTTACACGTTCTGGCCTTGCTTTTCATTCAAGTCTGTATAAGGCACTGGAGTGAGAGAGGTCTGTGTGTGTCTGTGTCTGTCTGTGTCTGTGTCTGTGTCTGTGTCTGTGTCTGTGTCTGTGTCTGTGTCTGTGTCTGTGTGTCTCCGCTAAGTACTTTATCAGATGATCCTGAACCAGAACTCATGTTGTGACGCGTTTTTGATTGAGGATAAATGTATTTATTTGTGTCACGATGACGAATCACCAGCAGTGCTAATAAAATAGCATTAAGCGCTAATGTTTCAGGAAAAGGCTTTGGCTCCTCATCATTCACAACCTGACACTTCCAGCTCAGGACGGATGGCTTTTCTAGCAGCACTCAGAAATCTGCTTTTGCTATTAGAGAGAGAGCTACCGTGTGTGTGTGTGTGTGTGTGTGTGTGTTTCAGGCTAGCGTTAACATTGATTCAACTGCAGGCGCTTTAATCTCATGCTCATGTCAAATGATATTTTTTTCACTGGTTTGATTTCAATCACATCAAAAATGGGGGGAAAAGAGAACTCTCTTATTAATGTAATTTCATTTGTTGAGTTGTTCAATTAGCTACTTGGCAAACCAGTAATAATATGAATTAATGATTAGTGATTAATAATATGAAGCTAAACGCTTAATAAAATTAAGGTAGCATGAAAGCAAAGGAACAGATGCACTTTCAAATATAGTAATGTTCAAAGGTTTTGACGTTTTTAAATACAATAGTGTTTACATAGTTATGCAAAATAATTAATGATCTTTTTTCTTTTTTTCTTAATAGATTAAACTTTGCTAATGAGCAGAAAAGGCCCTATTTAATGTTGGCTTTTGTATGAAGGATGTGTGCGTATTTACGCTATATGAAAATCAACAAAACATACTCCTGTAACATTAAACTTTACATCCGACTGAGATGTCATTTAAACCATGTTTAAATGAGTGCACTTAGCAGCTCCCCCTAATACTGCCCCCCCAAACCATTGGGCTAGATTACTTGGAACCTGACACTGCCCAACACAAGTGGTCACCAACCCTGGTCCTGGAGATCCACATTCCTGATACAACCACAATCTCCAACACCTGCTTTGGTTAATGAACTTCATCGAAGTCATTGATTGCATGGACCATTTTGTAAAGGGGGAGCTAACGCAGCAGGAGAGTAGATATCAAATTGTCGTCTTGTATTTATTTGTATGTTCATACAATTTACTGTATTAATTGTATTCTTATACTGTATATAAAATTCATATTGTATTATTGTGTATTCAGTATATTGTTTCATTGTATCTTTATGTATTGTTTTATACTGTTGCGCTTGAGAGATCCCATCGACCGAAATCAAATTCTTTGTATGTGTTTGCTCGCAAACCTGGCCAATCAACACCATTCTGATATCATGGTAGTTCGTGACCACAGCTCAAAGCCATTGGATCAGAGCATTGGGTCATTAGTTCTGGCTTTTCAAAATTACTGCCATTTCATACAGTAGGACACACACAATTCAACCACTTTGGCAGGCGAGTGTCTTTACAAACAAAGCAACCCCTGCCGTTCTCACTGGTGTTGAAGTGCAGAAGAAATGTAGTCTATATCTGCAGGTTGGACAAGTTGATCATCTAGATGAATTTGCCAAATTCCTCCAAATCCACCACATAAAACTCTCACCTACTTCATCGTGCATTTTTTCTCTCTTTTGGAGACACAAGTGATTAGATTTCCAGCCCTCGGCCCTGATTGAGGCTCTCGTAACGTGCTGCTCTGAGGTCAGGAAAGGTGAGCAGATGTGCGGGAGAGTGACGTGGTTGTCCTCACTCCAGCGCGCTTGTGTAACAGCCCAGGCCGTCGCCTCTCTTGCGGCGTGTTCCACCAGAGCAAACATTATTTGTTCTGGTCGACAAACTTGCGAAGACAGAGCGGAGCAATTGACCAACTTATGGACTCGGTGGTGGGATTGTGCGTGTTGTGACATGTCCCACAATACTCTGGTGGGATCCGCACTAAGCTGTTTCTGCTCAAGCTCAATAACATGGATACAATTTTCTGTCCTCGTTCGTTTATTTGATCGCACCACTCGCGGAGATGAATTCTCCAGCGCTCTGATCTTTTCATCTCTGTTTTTTAACATTTCTGTGTTGCGAAAACAAGTAGATTTACAGTTCTGTTCCACAGCGTCACGATTTTATACCGGCCTGCACGGGTGTCATCATCTGAAACTCATCAGCTATGAACTTTATTGGAGGAAACACACATGCCAGTGGTGGCCAATGGGGTTCCAGAAGAAGCCCTGCCCTGCATATTGTTTTACGTGGACTGACCTTAGCTAGCCCTTTAGTTCACCTCCAGTGAATTGGGTATATAAACACTACGCTTCTTTTCAGCCACTCTTTCCTGGATGGAAAAATGAACCATGAATCCATACGACGTTTGTGCAGTTTTGTGTTAAAACCAGTCAAAGGTTACTTTGCCACGTCTTAGGGGTTAAAAACAAATAACTTGTTAATTTTCTAATCACTCATTCGCCCTTAAATTTAGTCATGTATGTAGATGAGCGCTATTCTATTTGGCTGCTCCTTATGGTGAGCTGAAACACTCCTTATAACCTCAGCGTGAGTGGGCGGAGCTAAACTGCTGGATTCATGAATGTGGATTCATGAATGTGTTGGTTCTTGGAACATTACAAAAAGTAAATTCAGAACTGACCGTGACCTGAATTGGTCAAGGGTGTGTTTTGGGACTACATGTTTTTTATTAAAGCAACAAACATCCAGGAAAAAATACTGACGATGCGTTAGATGGATGTTTCACTGCCATTTCAAATCAGTATGTTGCTTCTTGTATTCTGGAAAAACAGAAAAAAAAAAAAAAGATAGATAGATAGATAGATAGATAGATAGAGATATATATATCTACTCAGGGCTCGCAAAATCCCTGGTAGCCCTTCGGACATGCACTCTTCAGTTTTTGGTAGCCCAAAATAAATAATAAAAAAATTTTTCTAAATATCAGCAGACAGTTGCCATCCCCTATTTCTACACACGATTTAACCAAAGAACATGGGTTTTGTCAGCTCAGCCACACTGCAGGTACAAAATGGGTGGGTTGGTGAGTTATTAAGGTCTTTTTGGAGCCTAAAGTAGACTAGTCAGAATGAGAATGGCCTGTATGAGTGGCAGCTCGGGCCGCGGCCTGGTTGGTTTGCGTGGTTGGCTTTTGCCGTTACTCAGGGTTGGATTCATCCAGTGCCAGCCTGAGTGCACATTGGAGTTCTACTGGAGCTCTAGAACAATCTGCTGTCCACTTTCGGAATCATGTGGTTTGCTCCTAACTGTGCACATTCATCATCCAACCATCTGAATGAAGCAGCGGTCAACAGATGCTCATTTGTCCAGTCTGCACTACTTATTGTGATGACCACCAAGGCTGTGAAAGAGGCAAACCGAAGAGGCATATATTCAAACTACCCTTCAAAAGTGGGTTTATATTATTTTAATGTCGTTTATTTGGTCTAATATTTGTACCCATTCCCAAGTGCTACTAAAACAACCACATTTTGGGTGCAAAGTATGCTTTTAATTAAAAGAGAACTCTTTTTAAATATGATATTCTAATATTTGTTCTCCCACACAAGTGCTACCATAATGGTGTTTTCTTCTCTTGCAGTGAGATCTGCACTTCAAGCCTTTCAGGCATTTAAACCACCTTTTGAGTCCTGAATCTGCTTTTCAAAAAAGTTTAGAAAACTTTTTGTTGAAGCTGCTCTTCAAACCAAGTAATGTTTTGGTGACTAATTACTTTTAGATAAGAGTGCATTGATGTTGATGCATGAGGTCCATGTGTGGGGTTACATCCCAGAAACAACATTTTTTCCCTTGATTTTTCTCACCTCTCTTTGCTTACATTTCCCCACTTGCCTATATCTCTTAAAATGAAACAGGGCTGATTTTTCCACTGTACCTTTAAGACTTATAGATGGAAATGACCTCTTCTGATTAGTCGCTTTGTATGTGGGTCTATACGCGCAGCAGGCTGGGCTGATATGCTCTGAATGTGTCTAAACTGCTGTAGGCTGAACTTGGATGAATTTGCTTTTTTTTTTTTAAGGTTTGTGCTGATTCAATACTCAATTGGTCTCGATCAAATGTGAGTCAAAAATTGCTGGACAGGAAATCTGGAAAAGTGAAAGTGACCATTCTGTCATACGTGAACACATCACAGCACACAGTGTGAACAGAATGAAATTCTTCCTCTGGATTTAAGTCATTCACCAAGAGAAGCAGGAGCACAGTGCCTGGGTAGCAGTGTGTGTGGTGGCGGTACCTTACTCAGGGTACCTCAGAGGTGCTTAGCAGTCTTGAGAGTTGTACGCGACTGCCCTGACCACTAGGTCACCAGCCTGAATTATTATATTTAAGTCAGGTTTATTTATGAAGCACGTTATCATACTTTTAGGTCGTTCAATGTGCTTTACAGGAATAGAATACAAAATATAATAGAACTTCAGAGACGTGCTTGGATGAGCAACAGATGAGCAGCATGGCTGTGTTTCACCTGCCTCCCTTCTCCTTAAATAGGGCACTATATAGGCATTAAAATGCAGATTAACATTATGCAAAGTGTCTTCAGATGATAAATGTATTGGACTGGGTAAAAAATGTTAATGAAAGGTCTTTCTTTGACATTTTTGAGTTTTGCATTCTGATTCAAAAGTTTTTCCTTTAATGCTTCTAGAGATAAAGTAATTGTATGTATGTTTAGCATATACAAGCAATCCACTTTAACCAGGATGCATGGAATTTGCAAAATATTATCACCAATGGGAGCAACATTTATTTTGCATGCACAAATAAAGTAACGATGCAAATAATCCTCAAAGCTTTTAAAGTGTAGACCGGATCGTTTTTGTCTCTTGTGAGTTGAGTCGTGATTGGTCCCGCTTCGTCGTCATCTGGATGTCTTGGTGAAACCTCTCCATGTTTTTGACTTTCTTCGACCAAATCTTGTTGCTGTAAGCGAAGATCAGACTGCGAATAGTGCAGCTTGGGGGACATTTTAAAAATGACGTTTCTAATGAAACCCTTGAAGCTACATGAAATTAAACATCACCACTGAAATCAGCGTGCCGAAATCATAACATAAAGCAATGAATTCAATACGGGTCATTTGTGCCGCTTAGTTCCCATACGTTGAAGAGCGAATGGCACATATAGAAATTCTACATACAAAGGAGAGAGGTCTTGAAGTGAAAATAGGTAGGAAAACTTCAGGTGTCCAAGTTTTCACTGTGCTTGTATGCTGTATTCATTACAGTCCCTGGATGAACTTAGCGGAGTATGTTTCTGATCTCCAACACTCATCAATCTAAAGCGATCTAAAGTTACTGTGTTCTCTAGAAGGAAAAAAGAAAGACGTGCTGTCTGCTCTGATCTGATCGAAAAGCACGTTGGAGTACATGCCGTCTCGGGTGATTTATTCCACAGCAAACAGCCATTGTTTGTCCTTCGAGCTCTGACGCTCTATCATGTTTGAGGTGAGCGTTATCTCCAGATCGGGCGCACATTGCCATTATGCAGCAAATTTGTCCTGACCGCATCACACATCGGGGATAATTACTAGCATGTGATGATGTCATGTGTAGAACAATGTGATTCTTTGTGGCCACGGTGTTGTGGTTCGGTTCAGATGATATGCTGGAGTGTCTTCTGGCCTGAAAGTGTTTGATTGATGATCTGGGCAGCCTGTAAATGGCATCTGGTATGTCTGTATTACTGAGCAGAAATCTCCGGCTCTGTTCCAGGCAGCCAAAGCTCCGGACTGTCATTACGGTCCCCGAATGCCTTTTGTGTAATCGGAGTCCGCCCGCTCCTCGCTGCCTCGAGACAAATGTGGTCTACATCCCAGGCCCCGTAATGGGTGGGCACGTTACTTTGATAATGCCCCCCCACCCCCCCTTTCTCAAAACATGCCACAAAGAAAGTAAAGAACGAAGGACCACTCTCTGGGGGGATCCCTGAAAGCACAAATCGACCCCTGCTGAATCTCGTCTTCATCGCTGTGACAGATTGTCTGCTATCGCTTATGGAAAAATATGGTTGAACGCAGTGTGGGTAAGGCCTTTTGGTGTGGTTACATCCAATGTGGCTTGGTTTAATGTCTTCTATAAGTCAAAAAACATTATATACCATGTTTTGGTTGGAAATGGGTTTGCTGAGAAGACTCTCAGAAGTAGTGCCGATGGAAACTGGATAGGATCCGACCGATAAACCGACTGATGGAGTTTGATGCCATGCAAAATTACACGCATAATCCATTGTGATAACAGAGTAGTTCATTCAGGCTGTTCTCAGAACAGTTAGGGATTCACATAGGTTTGATCGCTCATGTTGATGAAATGTAACACACATGCTATATCTATGATGTTAATGTGACACAGACCATTTTTACTCAGGCTATTGAGGGAGTTTAGCTGAAAAATGTTTATAAAATGAAATAAAAATATTAATTTATCTTTTTGTTTTTGTTTTTCATATGGTTAGCATTTTGTTTTACAGCGCTTTGGTGAACTGTTCTTGAAATGCGCTCTATAAATAAAGTTTACTTACAGTTTATGAGGTCAATTACCAGAGTGGAACCCTCAAGCCTTAATGAATTCTAGGAACTAAAAACTTAGATTTCTATTCCGTCCATAGTCTGGAAGTTGGATTACTATTCAGTCCACAGTCTGGAATGAAAAGAATTCTGTTTAGTCCACAGTCTGTTATTTAGATGCAGCCTCTCGGTCAGTATTTGCCCATGTTTTGTGCTTCATCATATAAAGATGCTATTGTCAAAAAGATATGGTACATAAAACTCTTTACTATATTTACACTATATCTGCTTTCAGCAACTGATTCTACCAAGCTGTGAGTAGGACAGCTAAAGTATAACCTGATGCTAACCCAACAGCACTGAAAACCTCAACACGCTTGGAGGAGAGCATTCATTTTTCTAAAGGTGATAGTTTGGCTTTGCAGTGACTGGGAGGTTAAAGGAGGGTCATCCTTTCTTAGACACCTGGTCATGAATGGCTGTCGCTTCAACCAGGGACAAAACTTGGTTCTAGGGTCATCAGTTACCTTCATCGAAAGGTTTTTGTGTGATTGTGAAGGGTTCGTGCCTTTATCAAGACATAAAATTGGTGGTCTAGTGGTTAGTGGTCTAGTGGTCGTTGTTCAGCAGTGTGTTATTTGGGCCGTTAGGTCTCAGAAATGAGTTGCTGTTCTATGATGTGTGCTAAGAACCCCCTTCCCGCTTAAGTGCTGTCTACAATAACAGGCGTAACTTTAACCCTCAACTTTCCAGACACTAATAGTTTAGCGATTGAAATATTGTGAAATATTTTCCCAGTAATGTTATCTGCTCAATAAATAGGGATGAAGGACTGTTCATCATTGCATATGCACAGAATCGGCTCTGCTTTTTGTTCTTCGCTCATCTTGATGGAACGGCACTTGGCAGCAGCCTCATGCAGATGCGATCAATTTAGATGATGAAAGGCCGTAGAAGTTACCATGGCACCAAAGAGCTTCTCCTTGTCTGCATCTGGACAGGGATTGTCAGTCTTATTTTGCTCGTCGTCATAGATAACTTTGTTTTCTTTCCTCTGTTTATTAGCCAAAAAAGAGAGCTTCCTGTGTCTCTGCGGATGCACACGCAAATCGTTTATTTCCTTTCTTTTCTTTGACTTCCAGTGCTTTGCTTTTGATCAGAAATTTTTTAAGCCTCTTTGCACCAAATCTGGTTATAAAAATGCAGCTTTGAAACCACAGAATGAAGGCTTGATATGTCTGTAGAACAGAATATGTTGCTGTTTGGACGAACAGAACAACTTTTGGGGACGAGGCGGCAGTGTCTGTAGGCCCACTGGCCACGGACTGTTGGACATAAGATGATGCGGGATTGAATTTTGGAGAGAAAATCGTATTCTGTCAGAAATCTTGAAATATTGTGGAAGGGCTTGTAGCACCAGGGACCGGAAAAATGCAGTAATGTAAATTTGGGAGCAATGAACATTGTAATATTTTGCAGTGGAATATATTCAAAATATATAATTTCTGACAGCAGTACCCAGCTTTAAAAGCTCACAGCTATATAACATTATAATAACATTGTCAAAATAACATTGAAATAAATTCATGTTTGATCAATGAAAAAATGGTATAACTCATTTCTTTTCCCCCTAAATCAGTAAGACGGCCGTCTTGAAGGTTCAAGCATTAGCTTTAAACCTCCTTGAGATTTAAAGCCAAGATAACCAGTTCTCCATTAAACCTGCACCTTTTCCCGCAGCCTGAGTGAAGAAGATCGTACATCAAAGTAAAACAGAACCTCAGATATGAATCACTCCTGGGATAAAGATGCTGGCATTTGACCCCCAAGAACTTAGGATAAACCTCAACAATGCAGAGGAGATCTCTCGACAAAAACTCACCGTCTGCAGGGTTAGCCAAGCTTCTCTGCATCGCATGGAAATGAAATTCCATAAGATTTTCCCGACGTGCTCCTCCAGGAGGCTGGATATGGCTGCTGTTTATCTTGGCCCTCCCGCAGAACTGTAGTACATGACTGGAAGGCAACCTGCAGAACATGCTGCCTTCACTACAGTATATAGACTCTCCAAGGCTTGTTGGTTACATAACAAATGCTTGAACCTTATCTTCAAGGGTCAGGGCATCCATCTAATCTTAATATACGCATTGGTTTATGAGTTCCAGCTGTGGGCCGCTTCACTCCAGAACCTCATATCCCACCGTGCCCCCATGTCTCTGTAAAGACGATAGACAATCTGTAGTTGATTTGTCTGTGTATGCGGTAATACCCCCCCCACCCCCCTCCCCAGCTTTACGCAGATCAGGAGTCGTGGATTCAGTCACACATAGATTTTTTTGGGAGAACCGAACTCATGGTTTTACGCGGAAATCCCCACAATAATGCAGAAACTTAACAATCAGTACTCGGTGATCAGTAATATTCTCTTTTCTGACATTGAATTGGCTTTGTGTATGATGTAATATATAAATAAACCAGACCTGACTACTAAGTAATGAATTTGTTCATTAAAAAAGCCAAAGTAACCCCCCCCTTCCCATTAATAAACAAACGGTGTAATTTGTTTCACCCCTGTCTAATAGAAAAAATATTTTAGCACTTAGAGCTCTCCTCCACTGTCATGAAACTTGAGTGTTTCTTCAAATTGTCACTTTGGATAAATGCCCCTGCCACATAATTCATGATAGGCACAGCTCTAATAGTTATCAATGTCTGTTTAAAGCGCTCTACTCTGAACAGAGGACTCAGGTTGCGGAGCCCAGATGGCCTGATCATCTGCAGGACTTCTCTGGGACAGGCTTGGCTCAGCCAGGTAACTTGAGAAGACTGTGAAGCCTCAGAAAATGCACCAGTATGTCCAGAAAATGCTTTTGCCTTCAGCCTGAATAATCTGTTAGTCCCAGAAAGCTGAATTTGGCATTAATAACACGGGTAAATAGGTCAAAATCACCACAGATAAGTTTGTGTGTTCTGTAGGGTTTTTCATGCTGATTTCAGATCTGTGTTTAGTTTTTCCTGCAGGTACAGTGTTTGTGATGAGGCTAGTTCTATGCTGCATGATAGTTGGTATAATGATCATATAATAATCATATGCTGAGTGTTTGTGAAGAAACAGTG
>JBBJLR010033916.1:0-12472 GCA_037577145.1 Brachypetersius gabonensis
GATAGATAGATAGATAGATAGATAGATAGATAGATAGATAGATAGATAGATAGATAGATAGATAGATAGATAGAAAAAAAATAAAGACTTTGTCAGACTATTCCTTGTGAAGATCAGATAAACCGCAGTCCAAGGATGAACGTTTGATCTGGTGTGTTCTAGGTGGTTTGTTTCCTGCTCCTGCGACTACTGCAGCCAGTCTGACCACTGCACACGTTTCCGGTTGATGGTGAATTAATGGCTCACCTTCCCTGCTGTCGCTGCGGGCGCCGCGGAGCTGGATGCCGTTCTCCTTCAAACTCAGCTGCTGGAAAAGAGCCTTGTTCTGCAAGGACACAGAGGACAGCAGAGCAAACATGAACGCCCACTTGGCCTCAGAAATGACCGGAAACCCGCTGCCCACACAGTTTTAATACCAGATCTCAAGTTCTCAAGTTCTCAAGTTCTCTTATGATGTGTAAATTGTTTTGGGACATTTCTATTGGGCCAGTCATGAAATTTGTATAGAGTAATATATCATATAATAAATAAACAGTTTTTTTGCCCCTCTTACCTTCTGGTGGGGAGAGTAGTCATCTACAGTGCTGGGAGGGGAAAGAGAGAGAGAGAGAGAAAGAGAGAGAGAGAAACATGAGTTGTAAGACAATAATATAAAGGAGAACATAAAAGCCTTCTTCACCTACTCGGGCAGCAGGAGAGCAGCTGAAAAGTAGACAGACGAAATGAGACAGGCTGAGCTTTGGCCTTTTCACAGCTGCTGGTGTGGAGATTCAGTCCCTGCACTAGATCTCAGACGAGCCGAGATTTCCACCCTGCAGCCTGTCTCGCACCGTCAATGTGACGATGAGAATCAGAATCAAGTTTATTCATCATATGCATTTAGCACCTAACCTCTGTCTGCTGCATCTGTACCACTGAAGACCCCAGAAAGGAGCAGAAAACATCATCGCTTCGCATTATCATGGCATGAATACATACCTGAAATACAATTTTGTTTTAAAATACACAGTTTTGTTTCGCTTTCTGTAAAGTCTTCAGGTTTTCATGACTATGGAAAACTAGAAAATTAACTTCTAGTTTATGGACATATTTGACCAACTGCTCATTGGCTTTTTATAATTCACCTTCCAAGAACTACTAAGGAAATATGTTGACGTCACTATTGTCTATTGTAACATCCTCAAAGTTTCTGTCTATGGTGAGCATATGCTGCGGATGCTGAGGGTATAACAGGCTGGAGCTTTTCTAACACCGATTATGTAATCGCTGTGTCTGAGAATGTCAGTACACTCTAACAAACTGCAGATGTTTCTGAGACTCCTCTCTATTTCTGCCAGAAAACTGTCTCTTTTTTCATGTTTCTGTCCGTCTCTATGCACCGTTCCCCTGCTTTTATTCTTTTTCTCTCTGTGTTTCTCCTGCTGTTCTCCTCTCGGTAAAGGAGCCAGTGACAGAAACTGAAAAAGAAGGATGACTCTATGCCTGCTTTGTGGACACACTTCACACAGCGCTGGGGTTTGTGGCTGAAGGCCACTGTTTCACTGCAACATCACTGTCACTGTAACACGCTCTGACACGTTTGGGCTCCCTGACAACTATGGCTTTGTGTCCAGGGAGCACATAAATAACACTCTGCACCCAAATGGAAACCTTTGTTTTGCATCCCAGCTTCCGACAAACATCCTGAACCACCGCCGTTCACTCTATAACGTTTCTCCATCAAAGGAAGAAAGGCCTCCTATCAAATGGAGAATCCACCCAACCAGGCTGGAAAGTCATAGTTAAAGAATAGCTCAGTAAAAATGAAACTTATTCAGTTTTTCACACTTCCTACTAAGTGCAATCGATCAGCCAAGACATGTTTTCAGTGTCTGGAGTCTTTGCTCTGGAGCTACCAGGCTAATGAATGCAAGAACATTCTATAAATAAGCATACTGGCCCATCGAAGTCATTACACGTTCACATGAAACCATGGTTAAGTAATCTCAAACATACTTGCTTATGTGCTTTCTGACACTGTATGAATATGACTATATATTTATATATACAAATTGTGATATACTAAAGCGTTTGGGTGGAGTTTCATGTTTTAGTCCTTCCAGCCTCCTTCTAGCAGAGTTTACCCTGCATTTGCTTTAATTTCTCTCCTAACTTTATTCTTCCTCCACACTTTCATTACCTGTAAGCATTGTTGGTAATCTGGCATGGTCTGTATATTTTATTCATTCAGTTGAAAATATTATTATGTTTAAAGAAAAATGTATTGTCTATTTAAAGAAACATAGCTTAGAAAGCCTAAAAAAACAAAAATGTTGTTGTAAATAAAGTAGCATTAATTTTGGACATCTGATTTAATCTAATTCATTTATATTATTCATGATGTAATGACAGTTTCCATTGTGGTAATGTGGCAATTTAACTATGTCTTATGTCAGGAATCACTTTGTATGACAATAAGCTTTCAGACTTCAGATTAGGTTTGGGTGGGTCAGGACAAAATGCTGGAATGGATTCACGTTCAAACTTGATGGTAATGTTTAGTTAAGACTCAAACAGAAAGTTGTCGGGCAGCATTTAAGCTCGTAAAAATTTGCGCTTCATCAAACCTCTAGTAGCAGCTGTTGACTGAAGCCTGAATTATATCTGTACTTCTGCCCAATTTACAAGTTCCAATTACTTGTTAGATACATTAGGCTTGTGATTTCAATGCAAAGATAAAAAAAACAAACTGAAGTGTTTTGACTGATCAGCTACACTTAGGGTTACCCTGACATGGCCTGCATCCACCCATACTGCTACCGACTCAAGAAACCATTTCAGGCATCACTTTATAAAACTAGACAGCAGCAACAAACTGACCTGTTTATTTTTACAAAATCACAACCACACGCTTTTTCCACAGTTAGTGTCAGAGAAGAGCAGCCTACACAAACATTTTAGTAGAGTGAAATGTAGTTTAGTCTCCACTTGCACACACTTAAGTACATAAATACATTATCATTAAATTTGCCTTTTCACCCCTATAATTGGGATAACGCCTCCTCTACTTTAAGCCATAATGAAAGAACACTACCATGGCGGGCAGAACTTTACGAATCATTTCCCCTCCCACATCCATCACCCATCTGGAATTACCCATCTGTCCCATGCTGCCTGGCTATATGCCACCTGCTTAGCCAATTAGAGCGCTTTGTGTGAAAGCTGATGCTGTAGGGCCCCAACAGCCCCATTGCTGCAGTCTTAATCACTCCTCCAAGTCCCGCCATCCCACCCACCCTGTCCTGCTCAGCCGTATTACAGGGTCTATACCCAGGCCAGTGATGTCTGACTCCCACCCTGAGCCTCAGAAGCTGGGAAAATATTCTCTGTGTGGAGCAACCTGGCCAATGGCCGCATGCATAATCCAAGCGCCTCTAAGCCGACTGCTATGTGAAACAGGGATATGAGCAGAGCTGGGATGTAATGCGATGTATTTTACATAACAGGTGCCAAGCATAGCAAGCTTGGTGTATTTTTTTTTCTCTTAGATGGCTGCAGCCTCTGTGTGGGTGATAGAAACCTCTTCAAGACGAGTCCGAAGGAATACTATGCCGAGGAGGGGGCGGAAGGAAGATATAACCGGATAAAAAATAAAAATCCGGCTGGCGGTATAACTGGGTGCCAACATCATCATCTTCTTAACCCCATCTCAATCCTGGCCTCATCTTTTTGTCTTAGCTTATTTAAAAGAGTACCTTGGAAAAATGTCTCTTTATCCCACATGGAGGCCAGAACATGCCTTTGAGTTTGCACCAAATCAAGGAAAAGCAATTGTTATTACACTTAACTATTATTTACGCATTACTGAAATCTGCACACTTGTCCTCAATGATATTTCTATATGAAAAAGCATCTTTTCATTAACACAGCCAAAGAACTCATACTAGTGTAACACAAAACTTTCCAACACCACTTAAGTCACTGCAGAACACACCATTGCATCACACACCTCAAGAAAAGTTCTGTTTTATTTTTTTTTATTTTATCTATATATACAGAATGCCCCTTTTTTTTTGTGGGGGTTACGTTCCAAGAGCACCCGCGTGTAGTTAAAAACTGCGTTGTTGTGTTTTGGTAAAAAAATGCCTAAACTGCCTAATTTTATAGTGCTAACCCTAAATATGCCCCCAAATATGCTCCCAGAACACTTTAATTTCATTTTAAACTCAGTTTAATGCATTGCCCTTAAGGAAAATGTAAAGGTAAATAAATAATCAGAATTAGAAAAATGTATTGCTTTAAAAATGTGTTAGCATTAGCAGTTAGCACCAGTCCAGTGGTGGCGGTAATACAGTTCGGATCTCAGAATAAAATCAGCATAAGACTGAATCCGTGAATACTGAGCGTAAATCTGAGGGGATACTGTACTTGCATATGTTAAAATGTAGTGAATGCAGACACATTTGGACACAATACTACTACTTCTACTACTAATAATAATTAGAATAATTATAAACATCAACACATTTAAATCTTGTTTTGGTAGATCAACTTCTTTCAGGGACTAAATAAGGGTCAACTGAGTAAACACTGCTTTGCAGAATAGTTTCTTTATTCCTTTAAGGTGGATCATTCTGCCTCTCAGTCTAAAGGAAATGTGATTGAGCAGAAGAAACTGTCTGTGGATTATGAACACCAACACTACCGTCCCTCCCTCCAGACCCAGGCAAACACTGAGTCTGCTGGTTGTGTCACGTTTTACCAAAGCGTGTTTTATAATGGCAATGGCTTTATTACACTGATCACTGAGTACTAATTGTTTTAGAGTATACCTGGGCTTTAAACATCACATTGCCAGCCATGTGGTGTGGGGGGTGACTTACTGTCTGCGGCGCAGAAGCTTCTGGAACTCTTTGAGGTCCTTCTCTAATGTGGGGAACTCGTAGACATCCTCAAGCACATAGCGGTACAGCGTCTGTGGAGGCAGATTCACACGGTGTGGGTGAGAGTGTACCTTAAACATTTTGCGGTTGATATCATAATGATAGTGGCTTTTCATCTCTCCACAAAACTTTATTTCAGCAGCTCTCTGGCATGTCTAAATGATCTTCAGCCAACTGTAGAAGGGCAGCATTGTTCTTTTTGGAGTGCAGTGGTATCCTCTTAGCAACCCTAACATTACAGTTCCTCAGTGTTCTCCTGGTAGTGAACAAATGAACATCAGGCAAAGTGGCTCAGGCTTTTAGGTGCAGGGGGGTTAGCCAGAGCTTTATTTTGACCTCGAGGACTATTGCACTCCTTGACCTTGGAGTGATCCATTTGTACACAATCTATCTGACTGTGGATTTGTGGAGGGGGGGGATCCAAGGGTCTCACTGTCTGAGTAGTGACTCTAAAATCCTCAGAAAGCTCCTTTACTCTTGCCATGATACAAAAAATAACTTAAGGTATTAGTCAAAGAGTGAGAAAACATGGGGTGGTGGAGCCTAGTGTGTACTTGCCTCTGGACCAAGAGGTTATGGGTTCAAATCCAAGAAGACTGTAGTAAGGGCATGGAAGTTGCTTTGGATAAAAGCGTCTGATAAATGTGCATCACCTCATAACTTATATTCATTAGGACATTACAAATATTGCAGTGATTCAGTTCTTCCTTGATAGCTAGATCTCCCCTGAACACATGAGTGAAACTGCAGCATCACTGGACAGTTCAGCAAGGTTGGAATAAAACCACTAACTGCTAATTTTGTAATGTAAAAATTAGCCTGTACAGTCTAGTATGATGAAAGGTGAGGGGGAGGGCAATGCACACAGAGACAGAGGGACAGAGAGAGAGAGAAAGACAGACAGAGTTTAAATCAATAAATAAATGACAGAGTACAATTTTTTTTCTTATTTTTTTAATCATGTTTTCTTTATTTAGTTTTAGTACTTATATGAAAATCTGAAGATCTTAAAGGTCTATGATGAAATACAGAAAATTAAGATGTTCACAAACTTTCAAGCACCACTGTATATGAACCCGGCACTATGTCGGAACTGTCAGCAGTTCCTGTGATCCTGTGAGCATTTACAGTTACAGCATTTATCAGGCGCTTTTATCCAAAGCGACTTCCATCCCCTAACTACAGGGGGCAGTCTCTCTGGAGCAACTTGAGGTTAAGGGTCTTGCTCAGGAGCCCAGTCGTGGTGTGTTGAAGGTAGGATTCGAACCCATGACCTCTTGGTATCCTACCCACTAGGCTCCACCACCCTTGACAACTTCTGTCTCCTTCAACCTTGCTTTTGTCCGCCAGCTGCACTGCGGTGCCATCTGCACTGGGCGTGGGGCTCTGGTCATACAGTGGAAGGTGTCTTTAGAAACACACGCATGTGCCATCACGTGTTCTGAAATAGGTTTCTGTACATCCTCAGATAGTATGAGCACATACACTCACACACACATGTGCTGCAAAACTCCCACTCTGTCTAGCACGTATCGCTGAGCCGGTAGGTGTATAATGACCATTGTAATGGCTCATGTCCTCCCAGCGCTGCGTCGACCCGCTAAACCAACTCTGTTCTCACCAGTTTCCAGGCAACCATCACCTGGGATAGACTGCACGTAATAATCTGCACTTGCGACCAGTGAACAGCCTGTCATGGCAATGGCACTCTGGTTGCCATGGCAACAACGAGTGGGTGGGAAAGGCAGGTTAAGGCAAGAGGAGGTAGAGGTACGCGCTTTGTGCGTGTGTATGAACCTGCAAGACAAAGAGTCGGCGAAGGCATAAGGGATGATAGAGAATTAAGTCATATGTACAGTAATGGGGGTGTCAGTCCATCACCTCAGAATGATCTGCTTAAATTTAAATGTGTGTTTATTTATTTATTTATGTATGTATTAATTAATGTATTTATGTATTTATCTATCTATCTATCTATCTATCTATCTATCTATCTATCTATCTATCTATTTGTTTATTTATTTATCTCAGAGTCGACCTGAAGAGGACCGGTTCCCCTGCTTGAGTCTTGGTTCCTCCCGAGGTTTCTTCCTCCAGCTGAGGGAGTTTTTCCTCCCTTCTGTCATCTCTGACTCACTAGAGGCTCAGACCTGGATTCTGTAATCTGTTTTTGTGACAAATTTGGTTGTAAAAAGAGCTCTATAAATACAACTGAATTGAATTGAATGTATGTATCTATCTCTCTATCTTTCACTAATCAGAGTGTCTGGTCTTCAAACTACTTTTTGTCATGAAAACTTCTTTTCCTATCTGGTCTGATAGTCAAGTGGATCCACATGCCGGTCAGCTTGAGCAATATTTACTGAAGCCATGGGCTACAGATCAGGCAAAATCAGAACGAGAAGATTGGAAAGGAAGCCTCATTCAACTACTGTATATTAGTTAACTGTGGTTTAAAATCAGGACTAAAATCGTACAGTGTGAGCTTTTTGTTAATTCAGTATCCCTGGACAGCTCAACAAGTTCAGAGGGGGGTCACTAACTGCTAGTTTTGTAACATCAACTGACAGACACATAGCATGATGAGTAATGGGGAGGGGGAGGGCAAACCCACCCACAGAGAGACACAGACCAACCTCTATTGGACTTCTGGCCATGGATGCTCATCTCCAGGAGTCTAACCTGTGATCTCTGATAACAGGGGCAAACCTGTGCTGCACTGCATCAATTTAATTTCACATTCCTAAAGGAACCGAGGATAAATTAAAACGGCAAAAGCCTCACAGAACATCAGAAGCCAGTAAACCATCCTGATTCCATGCTAGCATAAGAAGCACTGGGATGTGATTGATAGGGATCACATTAAAAATAACATTCATCCATCTGCTCAAACACGATGCTCCTGTTTCTGCCATTAATACATTCGACTGTAGCCGTCCTAATCACCCGTTCTATTATCAGCCAGGGAGAACAACTTGCACCCTTCACATCTTACACAGATCTAATGTTTTCAGCCCTGTAAGACACACTAAACACTCTCCTAATGGCCGTATTTGTTTGCAGCCCCTGGCAGGTTGCATGCTGGAGCATGAGGGGTAAGAGCGAGATGAATAGAGAGAGAAAACAAGGCATCTGGAGGGAAGACAGGAGAAAAACGATTAAAAGCATCAAGTCCCAGCATGTGGTGGAGGCATTCCCCGAAGATCCGAACTAATCTTCTAGCATGACCATGTGAGTCAACAATGCTGTGTTACCCCGCACACATGGGGGGGCCAAGGGAAGAGGAGAAGAGGAAGAGTGTGATCTACAGCAGTGGTTCCTAACCTTTTTTCCTTAAAGCCCCCCTTGTCTGTGTCCAAGACAAGCCGGGCCCCCTCAACTCCAACTCCTACCCCCATAGACGCACAAAAATAATGAAGAGATTAATTACACACTTTTATTTGCAAAAAATAAACAGTGGTTGTAGGTTTTTATACTCTTATACACACACAGACACACCCTTTTACGTTTCTCAGATATTGGGATTGTATGAATTTAATGTTTTTATGAATAAAATTTCGGTAACATCAGTGCAGACAAAATTGTGCGCCCCCCAGTGATCTCTCGCGCCCCCCTGAGAAGCACCCGGACCCCAGGTTGGGAACCACTGATCTACAGGATACTTCATACTTCAGCCTCGCACTTGTCTGCTGGGCAAAGGCCTCATGTCATTCACTGATGATGTATTTAATAGGGATGAAAATCCTTTTTTTCTCAAATTGCAATTTAAAAAAGGCAAGCTGCAATTATTACAAATTGTATTTACTGCATGGATTATTTATAACATACATAATTATTATTGGGTATATTATGAACAATACTGGATTATGGTTAAAAGAGGAAACCGCAAGAAATAACATATGACTGACTTCTGCCTCAAGCTAGAAAAAGTGGATATTCTGGCCATTATAGAAAATAATCTAAATTTAAATTGCAATCGCAGCCCTGGAATTCCCCAAACTGTTTTGCCCTAGTCTACAAAAGCATGATATCCATTAGTTTTCTACAATCTCATCTTAATGGTCCAAAGTCTACAGTTTCTGTCATTTCTTTATTCTTTTCCCCCTTGAGGTCCACTTTTTATGTTTTTGTCATTGTATGTTCCATTATAATTCATCTCTGTATAATTCATGTCTTTTTAATGTAAATGAACTGGTGTTAATGACATCACAAAAACAGGGAATTCAAAATGGGCTGTTTTTGTGATTTAGCTTCCATATAAGGACTGTAGATGAGGGAGGGCATGGTGTGCTCTGAAACTTTAACAGTGTTTACAAACGACACTATATATTTTTTTAATTTAGCAAGAAAATTCATGTTCGTGTCAATTCGTGCGGTGCTGGTGCATGTGTATCAGGTATAGCTTTTTTTTTTATCAGGCATGGTTTTACCACTGAAGAGCAGTCCTGTGGCCAGAAACTGACCACGGTTGAAAAACTAGAGGCTAACACAAACTGTGCATCAACAGATTTATTGTGGCAGGGGTGCTCAGTCCTAGGCATGAAGATCTACCACCCTGTAGAGTTTACATTCAACACACCTGGCTCTAACACTGTGTGTCTTCATGTATTAGGAGTGTCATATTAGACCTATAGCAGGATCCCCCTGGACCACCCCTGGGATACAGCTGGAGCAAAGGAAGTGTTTTTAATAAAGTGACCAGCAAGTGCATGAACATAAAACATTCAGAACCATTTAAAGGTCAGGCTTAGTCTCTGGCTACTGATTCTTCATGAATAGTCTCAGTATTAAGACTCATCTGTACCTTCATGAAGAGCTTCACATGTTCCTCCTCGCGCAGGAAGTCTTTGTAGAGGGAGCTCCACTGGGAGACCAGGTGAAGTACCTTTCGCTTCCTATAGAGGGCCTCCTTCCCCTCCTCCTTGCCACGGCAGCGCTTGGTGCAATAGGTGAGTGTGGGTTAAGGCATGAAAACTCACAAGGAAACACATCTGCCATCAGAAAAACCTCATAAGTGCATGTTTTGGGTTTTATCTTTAACACATTTTGCAAAACACAAGCTTAACCTCTGAATACTGACAAAATAGGCCTGCAAAAAATGACACGAACACACAATACTGTACACAAATTACACAAACACACATTCGCTTTTTTACAACAACAACAATATGCTTATATTCAGACATTTTATATTTATCAGATTATATATTTTTGTTGATTTTGCTGAAAATAAATAGTCTCATACTGAGTCTCACCTTACTGCTTATTTGCCATATTTGATGTATAATATTATATAATATAAAAGTGTCATTTTACATTGTTTTTTCAAATATGGCAAACCAAAAATAGAAAACATGCAGTAAAATCTGACAAGTTAACAATTTAATAAAATAAAATATTACCAGGAAAAGATCTCATTCCATACCTGGAAATACCAAGAGAGCGTGGTGCTAAAGGAACAGAAGATTGTATAATAGGTTTAAATGAGCCATAAATCAGCTCTGGCCTTCGCAAAGCTATGCACGGAACTGAAGAATGTTTACACTGACTAGACATCTGAGACAAGATCCGCCATTCCAGACGGTCACTGCTCACTGGCCACCACTCTTTCAGTTTCTATATGCAAACTAAAAGAAAGGATATTGCCCCAGCAGAGCTTGGCAGAGGTCATTGGTGGACATGAACACCAGATAGGTCAGCAAGAAGTCGTCCAGAAGCATCTCTGTAACACAAGGCAGAAAGAGACCGAATGCGATTATGCAGCAGAGTTAGATGAGATTTAAACCATTGCACACCATCCAAAATGAGTCACGTCAACGGAGTGAAAAATCATCATCTAAAAATACTGCCACACTCATTAGGCAGGCGGAGATTATTCAACTCCCGAGCACAATAAACACCAAGAAAAAAAACACATGGCTACATTTCACAGCTCTGAAAGATGCTCATAATGAAAAAGGTTATAGGCTTCATTGATCTGAGAATATGCATGTCGGCAGTAACTTGGCAGCCGTGTGTTCGAGCTCCCCTGTGTGTGTGTGTGTGTGTGTGTATGAGTGTGTGTGTGAGTGTGCGTGTGTGTGTGTGTGTATGTGTGTGTATATATGTGTGTGTGTGTGTGTGTGTGTGTGTGTGTGTGTGTGTGTGTGTATGTGTGTGTATATATATGCGTGTGTGTGTGTGTATGTATGTGTATGTGTGTGTATATATGCGTGTGTGTGTGTGTATGTGTGTATATATGCGTGTGTGTGTTTGTATGTGTGTGTGTGTGTGTATGTGTATGTATGTGTGTGTATATATGCGTGTGTGTGTGTGTGTGTGTGTATGTGTGTGTATATATGCGTGTGTGTGTTTGTGTGTGTATGTGTGTGTGTGTATGTGTGTGTATATATGCGTGTGTGTGTGTGTGTATGTGTATGTGTGTGTATGTGTGTGTATATATGCGTGTGTATGTGTGTGTGTGTGCAGGGTACTCACTGTGTGCTGCCTCTGGGCCTGGACTGTGTGCGGCGGCTCCACCGTGCGGAAATCTTCCCCATCATCGTGTTTGTGGCGTCGACAGAGCGCAGTGCCCGGAGACTCAAGTACGCGAAACTCTCTCAGTCACGGGATCGAGCGACAAAGGGGTCCAAACACTATCACACATTCACACACCTGCTCCAGCGCCGCCCTGGTGGAGGACCCTCGCCCTGCCCAGCTACTGTTTAATCAGAGGAGGGTTACTGTGGTGTCAGCGCAGGTCAGGGTGTCGTTAGGCAGGTTTCATCAAATGGCAGCAACAGAAAGTGATTAAATATCCACATTTTTAGTCAGTTTTTTTTATAACTAGATTGCATCTCCATGAGAAAATGTGACGTGTGATATCACAGTTGCTATGGTAACTGTGGGTGTTCCTAGGTGGTTACTAATGATGCAGCAGTTATGTTCTGGGGCCTAACTTTTAGAGGCAGATGTTTGGTTCCATTGACTGCCACTGGGACCAGTTCTGACTCACTGAGAGTCTCCAGAATGGAGCATCTCACCCCAAACCGCTCTGAACCTCTGTGCTTACACCTTAAAATCAGTAATGCTTTCCTCATTTCCCCTCACAGACACAAGCTGCGTCAGAACTATGTGACGGAGGCTCAGCTGCTGGACTGTTCTCGCAGTGAGGAGCCGCTGCTGGACAAGCTGCCCTGCCGGTACCGCACCATTCCTCCGGAGAGCTGGAGCGACAGTGCCGCCCTGCTGGACACGCTGCAGTTCGTGGTGCGGGACGAGCAGAGGAAGATAGTTTGGGTTGAGCCAGATCTGTGGTGAGGGAGAAAACAGGCTACAGTGCAGATCCACCAGAGAAGAACTGTGTCCTTTAACAAGCTGCACTAAAGACTGAGACGTACTTAACAGGGGCATCTCTGGGTCAGTTTTAGAGCAGCTACTCTTCATTAAAACCTTTCATCTTGCCTTAATTCCACAGGTCAACAGGTCAAAATAATCAGAGATCAGTTTCTGTGTGTTCTGTAGTGTTTTTCCTGCTGATCTCAGATCTGTGTTTAGTGTTTCCTGCAGGT
>JBBJLR010033927.1:0-12472 GCA_037577145.1 Brachypetersius gabonensis
AGAAAAATGTATCTGCTATATATTAGCGCTGATCCAATAAGATCCTCTGATAACCTTATTACCATAAAGGCATTTTTAAGCTGCACATTTAAAAAAAATACAAATAATACAAGATGATTACCATAGATCGTATCAGCATGCATGCTCGGTGGGTAAATAAAGCATCATACTGGCCATTGAACAGTGATGCAAGGGATCGTTTAAAACTAGAAATGTGTGTAGTGTAGAGAGCAGCTACCTGGTAACTATTGTATATCTATGGGTTGCTAAGGCAGTAGGGAGGCCGTTGGTGGTAAGTATATAGTAAACTAAAGGATTGCTACAACACAGAAACTGTAAGAGCAGAAACAATGTTGAGATCTCAGAAACGGCAGGATGAATCAGCAGACAAGAATACCGCAGAAAGAAATCTATTAAACTAACAGCAATAATATTTTACTACTATCGCAATGCACAAGTACTAATGATACATGGCATGTATATACCAACTGATGCTGATATATAAACATCCGTCTGAACTACAAATCTGAACCAGATGCACCAGGATTATAGCAAAACCCATGTTACAGAGGACTGTAACACTTTGTTCATGTTGGAAAAATCCCTTATATTCTTAATGGTCTTAACTTTCAGTGGAAGCTGATGACAAGATTTCTTACTAAGCCATTCTGGGCCATTTCTAATGGTTGTTCCTCGTGAAATTGTTCCTCACTGTAGATGGCAGTTGGCATTCCAATTATTTATTTACAAGAATTATGTTCCAAGAGCATCCGCTTATAGTAAAAAAAAACACGTTGTGTTTTGGTAAGAAAAAATGTCTAAAAATGCCTATTTTTCTCGTGTAAACCCTAAGTCTGCTCCCAGAACACTTTAATTTCATTTTAAACGCAGTTTAATGCATTACCCTTAAAGAAAATGTAAAGGTAAACCCGTATTCGCCTCTTTTAATTTAAATTCCCCGCCGAGATATGCAACTCAGAAGGTGGTGGGACAAAAGTATTGGGACACCGCGGCGAGATGAATGGTTTTTGGGGAATAACCCTTGATCTACTCAGGCTACAAATGCAAATTAGGGCTCGCTTCGAAAGGTCTCCTGGAGATTAATCGAACTGTGGGGTCTGAGTGCTTGAGAAATCGCTCTTGGAGCGTGTGGACTCAACCCTGGTGTGGAATTCTAAAAAGTGCTTCCAGGTTGGCTACAGCCTGCCCTGAGTCCCCTTGTGTGAAAAATATATTTATTGAGTTCGTTTCTCAAAAAAAATCTGAATCTTGATCCGCATAAAAATGGGGCATTACTGTATATTAAAAAAACAGCAATAATAAAGATACAGGGTTGAGTTCCAACACCTACAAGTTATTGCTAAAGGGGAACAAATATACTATAATGAATAAAATGCAAAACACACTACCACAGTGTTCTGCTAATTGTGAGAATAATAAATATGTAGTCAAATATCAGTGAGAAAAATGTCAAAATTATAAAGCAAACATCTGCCGATATTCATATGATACCAATACCCTCAGTGATTACATACAGTTACAAAGCTCTCAGATTGATGACTAGGAAGTATGTCAGTTAACTGGCTTTGTATTAGTGGTGTTTATGCTGGAATTCCTGTACGGTGGTTTAAGGGACTGCTTTACTCTATGTGCCAGCTGGTGTGTTTTATAAGTATAGCTTTAGGTCTGGTGTGGTGATGGTACGGTGGCTTTACTTGATTTTTGCACCCTGAGGTCTTTTCGCATTAGCACACATCACTTGCCTGACACAGTCTGACAGCCAGCCACACTCTTTAAAAATGCATGGCAGGTCGGAAGTGCTCGGGCGCTTAAACAGACACTTTGTAAAGCGCCAGACTTCACTTCTCTGCTGCACTGAACGCTCTTGTTCTTAGAAAAACACACCACCAAAATCCTAAGAGCTGTTGTATTACAGGCCTGGTTTATCCAGTGAAAACAGACCCAGTTGTTGAGCCAGAACCTCCACTCCAAATGACTCCTAGTGTACAAACAACAGGCGCGGTCAAGCCTGGACTCCACATAGCCCTGGGTTCATAGCCGTGTTCACACTGGGAGCATTCATGGCCTCAGAAAGCACGGCTGTTCTCAGCACAGGGACGACATCTCGCAATCTTAAGCTGCAGAACTGTTAGCAATCAGGCAACATTAGAGCGCACTGTCAGAGTGAAAAATAGCCTACATGTGTATGGCTGAACTGAGGATATTACTCTGGGGGTTTCACAGCAGAGGGGCTGCGAAGGTCCTATAGGCGCCTGAACAAAGGAATGAGGGGAGCACCTGCACCCTTACTTTTAATGAGGTACATACAGAAGAGCATGCATTTTTTATTTTTGCTCCTCGACTTTTTATCCGAACGAAAGATTGACTTTCAGTCTAAGATTTTTTTCGTGAAACTTTATCAGCGTTCCGTTAAAACACTGTCAACAATGAGGAGACCCCTGATTTAACAGAGATAAGCCATTTTTAATATGAGATAAAAAAAAGGAAAAATCTTTATAAATTATATCGTGAGAGTAAGTTGTTGAGAATATATGACATTTGAACACGAATTTCAGAATTCCTTAGTGTTTGTTACACCCCTCATTTGCTTTAATAATAATATACACTCGTGCAAAAGCCAGTGTTTAGATTATAGCTACAATTGTGTCATGTGAGCATGTGCTTCGTTGTAATTTAAAAGTCTGGCTTTTTGCACAAAGGCCTTAACATGACCAGTGTCAGTGCAGAATCTTTTATATTTATTTTTATATTCTACTTTTACTGATATTCAGCTCTTTAAACTAAGAACTTTAAAACATTCTGGGGTTTTTTTTCAGATTATTTTCAGACCAAACTGTATATTCATTATCAAATTATTTGAGAGCCTTTTTTAGTTTTGAACAAGGTTTTTCTAAGCTTTCTAACACAAATAGGCGACTGAAAGGCTCTTTAGAGAACCAAAAGTGGTTCTTCAAGAGTATTTTAGATAACGTTAGGTGGATAGACAGTGTTTCTTAAGTCAAAGTCATGAAACCACTAAGCATTTAGCCTTAGTGCAAAAGCATTTTCTCCTTCACTTTCATACAAGACCTCATGCAAGGCAACCATGGAGGTCCCACTGTCCCTTAAAATGCTGGATGATGAGGTTAAATGGGGGATGGGCAAGGCAGTGGGTGGGAGTGTCCATAGCATCTCTATTTTCAGGTGGAACACAGTGGTGTTGGGTGACTGGAGGACCACGAGAGGCCTAACAATGCCGCTGAATGGAGGTTAAGAGCGAGCTAAAGCTGGTCGGTGATATTAGAGCTGCAATCTCCCTTGTTTAGGAAATTCAACAACGACAGACTAAAACAAACACTACTGTGGTACACTCTCTCTTACTCTTTCTTACTGTCAAACTGACACTTAATATGCAGTTCTGGGAACAGTCTGCCCCTCCCTATAGTCTTATAATGTTTTCAAATAAATTCAAAGGCAATAAAATATTAATATAAAAACTCTCGCTGCCTCTCCGTAGAAAAAAATAGCTTTTCATAATCGCACTCAATGTTCCGTGCACCCCCACACACACCCAAGTCTACATCAACACACACAAACACACACACACAGAGGCCTGTTATTAGCATGAGTGGTGCTTTTCTTTGAGCGCTTACTCTACAGTACCTGCAGTATATAATGGCTTGGCAGGAGCCGTGCGAGTTTGACCCTAAAAGGCCAATAAGCCTTTGTAATGGCTCTAGTGGAGGCTGGCCTCAGGCGTAAACCTTCAACACCATGCTTTGTGGAGACCGGAGCTGTCGGTTCACAGCAGCAGCAGCTGCAACAGCAGCAGGGGTGCGAACAGGAGCCGGGGAGCTGATGCGTTTCTTCACTCCACCGCTTTTCAGCTGCCTTTTTTTTCATAGCAGAGGGACCACTTTCCTTCCTCTGCCTTAGGATGCCCATGTGGAAGGGTTGATTGGCATGATAATTTAAACTGATAATTTCAGTCATCAATCAAATCTGCAGTTTTCCCCCGATTCTTCTGTTGTAGTCAATTAGGCGAAACAAGTTTGCTTCTTTAGTTCTGTAGCCTGGAGCTACAAGCTAATGAAGCTCACTGCAAACTGCATGCATTTGGTAAATTGGTGTCTTAAATTGACTTGTTTTAATGGTTTCTAACGCTGTATGGCACACTCTTATCACATTTAGGGCAAAGAATGAAGATTCTCTGCTTCATCATTTTACAAAGGGGGCATTTGACAGACGCCCTTATCCGGAGAGACTTATAATCATTAGTGACAGGGACAGTCCCCCCGGAGCAACTGAGGGTTAAGTGTCTTGCTCAGGGACACAGTGGTAAAAAGTGTTGTTTTTTTTATCGGGTTCACAGGCATGTGTTTTACCCACTAGGCCACTACCGCTAAGTATAATGCACTTCAGTAAAATAAAAAAGCAAAGGTATCAAGTATATAAAGAAAATCGTTACATGTTTTGCTGTCGGCCACCAGCATGGCTTGTTATGACAGCCATAAGAAGTAACCTACAGCGTTGTCAGACCCCTGGAGAGGCATTTAGCTCTTAGACTAAGAGTCTCTACTCGTCACAGTGCCAACAAACCCCATACAGTCTACTCTCATGTAAAATTAATTGTGTTTGAAAGCACACACCGTAATGTTCAATGAAAACCAAACATGAAAAAAAAAAACATGCCTAATACATGAAGGAGTGTTAAACAGCGGTAGGGCTACAGTGATAAGAGTCGCTAAATAATCTTTCATCAGAACATCTGTCCACTTGCTATGGTTCAGTGGTATAAGCTCCTGTTTGCTGTGCCACTGTTGTTCTTCCATTTTATCCAAGCATTATGAAAAAAACAGTGGTGGAGACAGACAGACAGACTACTATACTACCACTATTCCCAATACGACTACCACTACCAGCTACTGTACTGCAAATAGTACTGGTACTACACAAATAGTACTGTAAATGTTGACTTCTAGCCCTACCAGTCAATGTAGTCACTTATACTACTAATACTACTTCAACCATAACCACCAGCACAACAAATAACACTAATATTACTATTAGTATCTCTACTACTACCAGTACCAGTATTACAGTACGCCCTGTTCCTTCTAACACCACCAACAATACAATTCAGCACAAACACATTTACTATTACTACTTTCCCAATGACCACTAGTAGTACAAATCACATTACTATTATTACTACTAAAACTACCAACTACACTACTGTGCAAAACTTTTAGGCACCTGAGACAAGTTTACTTAAAATCTGTTTGCTACTGGCTGGTAGTGTTAAAACTTATATTACAATAAACACAAATACCATTCATACTGTAAATAGGGCTCTTATGTATACAAAAGTGGTCACTTAACATTTCCAGACCTCTTTCCTGATAGAAACCCAGTAATACTACCATGAAATTCCCTGGGTTGGCTCTTTTTACTTCATTAGAATAAATTAGCTGTGTTTTTTATGGAACTTTGTAAATCCAAGCAATGCCTGGATGCACACAGCAGAAAAAAACAAACTTGTGTTATTTTAGAAAAAAGAAATCTTTATGCTGCTTACGGGTTTATTGTTAGTTTGCATGTCCACTTGTGGTTTTTGCTTGGACAAAGAAACCCATTGCTGGTATAAATGCATTTTAGGTACCTATGCTAATTGTTTGAAGGTATTTAAGACGTTTGCACAGTACTGTACTTAATTCTAGCACTGCCAGCCAATATACAACAACTACTAGTACTGCTGTCACCACAACCACCCACAGTACAAGTAATACTTTCACTACTACTACCACCACAAGTAATATTAATGCTTCTTCTACTACTAACTCTACCAGTCGATGTTCTATTAATACTGCTGCTACTACTGCTGCCACCACTAGACCAATATTACTACTACTCTCGCCACCAAAAGTACTGTTACTACTACTACCATCCCTACTATGACAACAAAACTACCAGCACCACAAACACTGCTTCTATCACTACTGTTACTTTTATTACTGCCAGCACTTGCTGTACCACAAATACTAAATATATATATACTGCTGCTGCTACTACTACTACTGCTACCACCACCATGCTTCTACTACTACTAACTCTACCAGTCGATGTTCTATTAATACTGCTGCTACTACTGCTACCACCACTAGACCAATATTACTACTACTATCCCCACAACCACAAGCAGTACTGTAATATTACGACTACTATTTAGACAGCTAGTTTTACTGCTACTACCACTACTACTACAACCATAACCTTCAGCACTACAAATACCACTACTGTTACTATTGCTAGTACTACCTTCGATTACTAGTGAAAAGCTGGGGGTTATATATATATATTGCTGCTGCTACTACTACTACTGCTACCACCACCAGTACTATAAATCCTACCACTACTAAAGCACTACCAATACAACTAAGACTATCAGTAGCACTACACAACTGAACTGCTATTACTATTACTGCTTCTACTTCCACAACTGCTACTACTACTATTACTGCTAAAACAACAACCATCATCACTGCAAATACCACTATTAATATAACCATTACAAGTAATATAAATGCTTCTTCTGTTAGCACTACCCGTCAAGTATTACTACTACTACCCCCACCACCAATACTACTGCTGATGCTGCTACTACAACACCTACTCTACCATCATTTCCACCAGTACTACTACTACCATCACCACCACTTAGTACTACTGCCAGCACTAATACTGCTACTAATTCTAACACTATTACCTCCACTCCCACTTGTACTTCCAGAAGCACTACCAATACTGATAATAACATGTGGAAAATTGTAGCACGTTGTTAAATAGAATGTGTCAGATTTTCAAACTGCCGTGGTTTGAAGGTGGGTGATGCTAAAAGGAGCCCAGAGAGAGGAGCTGAATGATGCTGTTGTGGGTGAATATGGAAGACTCACCGTTCTCCTCCACTGATTAACATGCAGGACAAATCCTGCCTTCCTGTCTTCCCCCCTCACTGAGTCCTGTGCATGAGTAGAGACAAACTACAAGCGTTACATATCCCTAAAAATACACAAAGGAAAACTGCAACAAAAAAAGAAAACAAATAAACGATGGGGCTGACAGTAAATGTAATTAGTTTTAACATTATAGATGCAAAAAAGTCCACCAACATTATGATATGCAAGCATATTCATCGGTGTTGGCTGACAATTACACAAAAGAGAGGAGGAGAGATGATGATAGAAGATGTTCGCTAACAGCCGGACCCTGGTCCCCAATACAATTCCGAATCAAATCTTAAATTAAAAAGCTAAAGCCAAATAAACAACATTACTAATAACGAAATGAACAAAGTCTCTGTGCAATAAAACACAAAGTCAAAATGAACAACCAAACCATTCTGAAAATGGTGTAGAATTTCAAAACAAATAATTCATGGTCTGATTCTTCATAACAAGGAATGAGAGAGATGTAGGCTGTTCGTTTGAAAGAGATAGACTGAGAGAGAGAGAGTGTGTGTGAAGGGCTTGAGAGGAAAAGAGTTTTCATTTTCTTTTACTGAAAACTAGAATCTTTTATCCTCACTGATAAACCTGTTCCCTCAGCTGTCAGCTACTGTTCATACACATGCATGTACACACATGTGCACATGATCTCGTGTGTATGCACACACACAGGCTCTCACTCCACCTTTCTCACATGCAAATGCTCACTTACTCACAGACAGAGCTCTTCAAACAAACTCTTGATTAAATATTGAAGAGTGCCTGTGGCGACTAGAGCTGCAGATACAGTTCTAGTCCAGCAGCAGCCAGTAACCAGGGAGCGTGGGAGGGGACAGGAGGTGAAAGGGGGGAATGAAGAATGGTGGTTAAAAGAGGAGCACAGAGGAGAAAATAGGAAGGGAACAAATAAAAAAACAGAGGGGAGGAGAAAAGAGGAGATGACAGACAAGAAGAAGAGAAAAAAAGGAGAAAATTGGTGTGGAGACAAAGGAGAGCAGAGAAAAGAAGGGAGGAGTGGTGAAGAGAGGAGGTGGAGGAGGATAGGAAGAGGAGATAAGAAGACAAAAGCAAGGAAGAAAGATATAAGACAAAAGAGTAGAAAGAGGAGGAAGAGAGGAGGAAGAGAGGAGAGGAGAGGAGAGGAGAGGAGAGGAGAGGAGAGATGAATGGAAAAGGTGGAAGAGCAGAACAGACATAGCAGAAGAGGAGCGCAGAGAAGAGCGAGGAGAGGATGGGAGGAGAGAGGAAGGAGGTAAGGAGAGGAGAGGAAAGGAGAGGAGAAAGAAAAGGGGAGAGGAGATAGGAGAGAGGAGAGGAGAAGGGAGAGAGGAGAGGATACAGAAGAGAGGAGATGAGATGAAAGGAGGGGAGAGGAGAGGAGAGAGAGGATAGGAGACAGAAGAGAGGAGAGGAGAGGAGAGGAGAGAAAGCGGGGAGGGAGAGGGGAAGGAGAGAGATAAGAGGGGAGAGGGGAGAGAGGAGAGGAGACAGAAGAGAGGAGAGGAGAGGAGAGGAGAGGAGACAGAAGAGAGGAGAGGAGAAAGATGAGAGGAGATGAGATTAGATGAGAAGGAGGGGAGAGGAGAGAGATAAGAGTGGAGATGAGACAGAAGAGAGGAGGGGAGAGGAGAAAAGAGGAGAGGAGGGGAGAGGAGAGGAAAGGAGAGAGAAGGGGGGAGAGGAGAAGAGGGGAAGGAGAGAGATAAGAGGGGAGAGAGGAGAGAGGAGAGGGGTGGAGAGGAGAGGAGAGATGAGAAGAGAGATGTGAGTAAATGAATGGGGCTGATTTGTGTGAGGGCGACTCTCACCTTTTTTTTAAGACATGTAGAACTGCAGGTTAAGGAAAAACATCACACAGCCGTATGGCAGCTCTTCATTCCTCCATTATCCAAGTGTACAATCAACCAAAAAAGTGTGCAATGCATCCTTCACACATCAACTAGGCAGGAAAAATACTGTTAGACAATAATTAGTTCATCATGTTAAAGATCATTTAAGAGTAGTGTGTCTGTGTGGAAGACATTTCACATCAGTGCTGTTCTCACACTGTTGGGCTTCAGGGGATGAGGTTAATCCTTTACTGCCATCTAGTGCACGTTGTGGCAAAGTGAATATTTGAAAAGTGAATCGGCTTCCAGGCAAAGATTAGCAAACAATCAAGGAATGCACTTTCAGAAGAACACCGGATTCCAAAGATGCCTGTTTGAAATTGCAATGCAAAGGCCAGGATAACAGTCTTTCTTTAGGGGATTAGGTTTTTTTTTAGCAGGAGCACATTAGGCCTAGGGGTGGTAGAACATGGTCTTGTCTAGTGAAGTTCAACCACTGTAATATTTATTATAGTTCATTCAAAGCACTTTAGAGCTGCACTGAGAGAAGCATTTTGACAAAAGATCTGGTCGATCAGCCAAGACATGTTCTGTGTGTGAGGCTTCCTTTTTTAGGTTTGGACTAAAGAGGCACAGATGATGGAAAACTACACCCCAAAACAGATCATATTGCAAAATGAAAAGGCAGAGCTAAACACGGGGCAGCTGGTGGTCTGGTGGTAAGAGAGCTGCCCCATGCGATTTGAAGGTTATGGGTTTGAATCCCATGACTGCTAGTTTCACCACTGAGGTACCCTGGAGCAAGATACTGCCCCACACTGCTCCCCGGATGCTGTTCCTGGCTGCCTGCTGCTTTATTTGGTTGTTTTGGTCAAATAAAGAGAAAAATTTTGTGCTGTTCACATATGACAAGTGGTCACTTCACGCTTACACACTTCTACTAATAGTAGTTATGGAGATGAGCTTTTGGTCATATTGTCCAGTTTTATAGACAGAATGTCCTTAAAATATCTCACAGTTATTCTTAAAAGCTAAAGACGCAAACATCAAATAAGTCTTGCCAACATTTTGGAGTCTTGGCAACATCTTCAAGAAAAGAAGGGAGTGTTTTTTATAAGTGTTCCACTGAGAAGCACATCAATCCGTGTGGCTCCATCTATCAAAAACTCTAAGAGCAAACTTGATGGTGCTGGTCAGAGCCCGTCTGATTCATCGCATGCTCACAACTGCCCTGAGCCAGAGCTATATTCTCTTCTTTACAGAATTTCACCATATCTGCCTCACTGCGCCATATTCAGAGCTCTTTCGCAAGAGCGCGTTTGTCATTTCAAGAAGCGCAGACAGGATACGATGTGCGTAATCACTCACACCATGTGCTTTAGGGTGAAGATGTTTAAACAGAGATTTTGAGGTTGAGACTAGTAGCACGTCTGTGCCGCATACGGCATGGGGCAGTCCTGGAGCAGGACAGCAGTTGGGAGGGGAACAATATACATGAAAAGAAAAATCACCAAACTAGCCCAAAATAAAAAAGTGGATTTTCCCTTCACCAGTTGAGCGCTACTGCAAAGCTGTCACTTCAGTTTTCATCACTTTTTCCTTCTTTATGACTTCCGCTGTTCAAGGTTTGCAAGAAGATCTTTAATGATCACCTTCACTTCACTTTAGATATAGTCCATAATTATTTATTTGGCTTTTTTTTTTTTTTCAAATTGGTCAACACTGTACATTACCTTAACTACCCTCAGCAGTAGCCATTCATCACTGTGAAAAATAACTGAATAACTAAATAAATATTTACCCTAAGCCACTTTAGATCATTTCTATTGGTCTGTTCGTTAAAACTTTTACAGAGTGTTAAGGGAGGCTCCTGTGTTCAAAAGGACACATGGTTTATTTTGGCCAGCAACAAACTTAGTAATGTTAACATAAGAAACACAGACTTGTATTAACTGTTGTTTGTTGAAATGGAAAATACCACTTTTATGCACTGATGACAACATATAAGCCCATAAATAGGTGGGGGGGGACGGTCCTTCAGTTAATCTGACTGTTACCAGAATAAAATTTTATTTAAATGAATGGTACAAGATTTACATGGTACAAGAATTTCATGAATGGAAGTAGTTTTAAATGTGCACACATAACATGTTTTTCTATAATAATACATGGATTATTGCAGCCTTAGTAGACTCTAAATCTCGGGCGGGCTCTGTAAAAAAAAGTAATTATTTTTTTATACTGTGTTCTAAACAGAGAGAGCTTTTGAAGATGCATTTGTTGAAAAGATTTGGGTGACTATGGACTATCTTGTGTTTGTGAGAAACATTAGCCTCAAAGCTCCACTTCTGTTCCTCTAAGGGAACACCAAATTATAATCATAGAGCAAAATTTGAATTGCTGTTAAGTTGTGAGATTTGAGTTTCCGGCCTGGTTTATCAGGTGGCCCTGTGATAGTAAGGCCATGGGTTTGAATCCAAGGACTGCCAGTGGCACCACTGAGCTACTCTTGAGCAAAGTAGTGTCCCCACACACTGCCCCCCTCACACACTGCTCTCCGCACACACTGCTCCCCTCACACACTGCCCCCACGGTCCATGTTGCTGGCTAAAACAGGACAATATAAGCAATACTGGAGACGAAGGGGGAGAGGCTAAATAAACCGGCGTGAGAGAAAAAGTGATGTCTGTCTTAAGCTGAACATTTAAAAATGGGAGAGCAGGGGGTCTGGTGATGAGGAAGTTGCCCCTGCGACTGGAAGGCCATGGGTTGAGCAAGGTGCCGTCCCCACACATTGCCTCCTTGGTTGCTGGCTGCCCACTGTGAATGGGTTAAATGGGGGAAATGCAGAAAAAGAATTTCATACACTGTTCACACTCTGCGCTGTGCTGTGGTGTGTTACTGTTTGACAAAATGGCCACTTTACACTTTTTAAAAGGAGAGTGATCAGTAGAATAGATTGATCAGCATTTGCGGATTCAGTCTAATGCCGATTATTCTGAGAACCCAACTGTATTACTGTCACCAGTCCAGCGGTGGTGGTAAGACACGCTAAAGAGTTGTCAACCACCATAAAAAGAAGAAGAAGAAGAGGAAGCCTGCTGCAGCATGTAGCATGACTGCTCCATATCTCAGTTGATTTTGTATTAGTAAGCTGTGTCCTGTTATGATATGATATGTGTCCAGATATGTTGTGAGATTTGGGTTTCCAGCCTGGTTTATCAGGTGAAAAACTGGCCCTGTGATTGCAAGGTCATGGGTTTGAATCCCAGGACAGCCAGTGGCACCATTGAGGTACTCTTGAGCAAAGTAGTGTCCCCACACACTGCTCCCCTCACACAGTGCTCCCCTCACACAATGGTCCCCTCACACACTGCTCCTAATTAACCCCAAATATATTTTCCATGGCATTCATCCTTCTTTACCAAATAATTATGGGTAATTATGGGTGTAAGTACTCTAGAGCTTAAACAAAAAAAACCAGATGTTTTGTAGATGATCTGATTTCCCAAAAGAGTCTTACTATTTAGATCGTTTAGACTATGACACAGTGCTCAAAGTAATTGTGCTGTGTGTGTGTGTGTGTGTGTGTGTGTGTGTGTGTGTGTGTGTGTGTGTGTGTGTGTGTGTGTGTGTGTG
>JBBJLR010033938.1:0-12471 GCA_037577145.1 Brachypetersius gabonensis
TTACAGAACAGAGTCTGGGTTCTTTATCTCTGTTTCTGTTTACTGCAGAATTCCAGGAGTTCCTTCATCATTTAGTTTATTATATTAATCTACAGAGAAGAAAATAATAAAACCTAAGAAAAAACAATAAGAAGGTGTGTCCAAACCTTTGACAGGTAGTGTGTATATATATATGTATTTCCTCTATGTACACATCCATATAAAGGTTATATATATACACACATATTTACATACAAAAATCTACATTTATATTACTTGCAATTAGTTGCAACAATTTTAGATTTCAATGTAGTGTTTGGCTGCTCTGACCTCTGACCCACTTTCTGCCACAACAATGCAAATTCCCCACCGGTTGGACTAATAAAAGTTTATCTATCGTGTCCTATTGTATCTTATTTTATTATAGTTTTAAGAAAAGATGACATTTTTCAAAAAATCTGAACCACAGCGGCTTCGCCTCAACGTTACGAGTCTTCAGGTCTAGAAAGGGCTGCAAAGCCGAAAGTCCCACAAGAATCTGAGTTTCTGGAAGTTTCCGTGTTTCTGTCACTACAGAAAGGAAGATCCACGCTGCCCTTATTGTTGTCTGAGTGTTCACAAGCTCATCAGAGCAGAGCACATGTAGGTAGAGAGAGTTATTTCAACCTTTCTTTTGCATAGAGGCCTTTGTTTTCACTTGTTGAATGTTGCTAATGCTAACCGCTAATGCTAATGTTTTTTAAGCAATAAAGTTTTCTGATTTTTTATTTACCTGTACCTCAGCATCAGAGCACAGTTTAGACTGATAATCACTTCTTTTTGTGATCTAATTAAAGCTAAACACTCTGGGATCAATGTTTTATTACATAGAAGAAATATATAAAACTGTGAAGGCGTGTCGAACTCCCTGAACGGCAGCTGAAACTCCAGATCAGTCTGTGGATGTGTGTGGAATTCTGTGTGTGTGTGTGTGTGTGTGTGTGTGTGTGTGTGTGTGTGTGTGTGTGTGTGAGTGTGTTTGTGTACGATGAGGACTCTTACAAGTTTAGAATATTTTTTAGATTAATTGCTTTGCTATGTACCACATTTACATAATTACATATAATTATTGAGTAATAATAAGTGATTAAAACAATTATAAATAATTATGTATGTGTGTGTGTGTGTGTGTGTGTGTGTGTGTGTGTGTGTGTGTGTGTGTGTTTCTTCGATAAAGGTGCTTTGAGACAAACTGTGGGAAAGAAAGAGAGAGAGAAAGAGAGAGAGATGTAAAGAGATAGAGAGAGAGACGGAGAGAGAGAGAGAGAGAGAGAGAGAGGGAGAGAGAGAAGGAGGGAGAGACAGGGAGAGAGAGAGAGAGAGAGAAAGAGAGAGAGAGAGAAAGGGAGAGAGAGAGAGAGAGAGAGAGAGAGAGAGAGAGAGAGAGAGAGAGAGAGAGAGAAAGAGAGAGATCTGGTTCTGTTCACTACTGGATAATTTTTTAGTTACGATATGTCATCTGTTAATCACCATCACAGTATTCAGAAAGTCATAAGGGTTACAAAACTGAACTCTAGGGCTCTGGTTCTCCAGTAGACCTCACAAAGGTGATACAGAATTTCCGAACTTTCTAGTAGATGAGAAAATCATTTACAAACTGTGTTTCCTCAGCCTTCCCTCGTTACACTTTGTGTGAGCATTTTGAAATTGTTTAGTGTCGCTGAATAGAGGGACCAGGTGAGTCCAAAAACCTTTTCACATAACCTACAATAACACAATCACTATTTAGTCCCAGAGTGAGTGAGCACGCATAACATCGATCCTTTCCCATAGATGGGAGTTGATTTACAGCTGGAAAACTCAAGAAGACTGACTGCTGGGCTGCTTATGTCCTGCAGCAAAATGTTGTAGCAGTAGCTTGTCATTAAGCAGGATTATTCACCCAATGGATGGCGCTCGTGGCTCATGACCTCGGATCGACTGCCCTTTATTGTTTGTTTACCCGTCTCCGCGGCTGAGAGTCAATGTACTCTCGGCACAGCGGTTTCAAGGTTGCCCAGCGGTCCCGGCTCGGACACCTTCAGGGTCAAAAGACAAATTAAACGCCGTCTGGTCTGCACGGAATTAGATAATTAAGCTATCCGATTCAGCGGACCTCCTAACAATGAAAACAATGGCTGTCACTAAATGGGTTTGAAATCAAAGAGTATGAGGCTGCGATGGGGGTTTGGGAATAAATGTCTTTCAGGAAAAAAAAGGAGGATTGATTGAGTGCAGCCTTTTACCGAGCTCATTGGGGACTAACCATGTCAACAAAGAAATGCTGAAGAAAGAGAAAAACAAGTGCCATGCAGAAAGTTTGGGCTAAACTTTAGAGAACATGAACCTCTGATAGGTCTCCTAACCTTCCCTGTCTCACTTTCTCTGTCTATTCCAATAGTAAGTGGTCTTGGGTTGTGTGGACGATGGGTTCCAGCAGGTGCTGGGCAGCACTTGGATCAAAAATATCTGACCCTGAACTTCAGACCTTTTTATGACAGCGGACCATGACCACGCCCTCATCTCCCTCATCAAGGCAGAAGACTAAGGACGTGTACCCTTATGGGCTTCAGATCGGCCCATTCATAAGAAAAAGGCATTTAACCATATAAAGCGGCAAAATGGGCTTTTAGTCTTGGTCCAAGCCTAATCCCAAGGTTTAATGGTTGGAACTGGCTGGAAGGTCCTGGCTGGTCAAGGGTCAATGCGCTACACATGACACACATTTTTAAAAACATAGTAAAACTATGTGTTTCTCGTGTACTTAATCTTTATTTTTGTATATATTTTCGTATATTTTAGAACGAGCTCTGCAGGGTTGCCAGATTGTGCGATTCGTTTCAAACGAAACTTAATCTGTCAACACTGCTGTCGGTCACGAACAGATTTTTGTATTTTTTGTCACAGAGCTTTTTGTGTTTTCATTAGAAAACTACATCTACCTGTTTTACTTACATGCCGCTTGGCCATGTGCTGCTGTATCGTGTGAACTGGGAACACAGGGAATGCGGCGTCTGTCTATGGGTTTAAGAGCCAAGAGCCAAATCTTCTTAGTATTCTGATCCAAATTATCCGACTCAATAAAAAGTCCAAATCTCCAAATCTAATCACATGACAGTGTAGTAGAAGCGGTAGACTCGGGTTGAGCGTATCTGCACATGATGAGATTTCACTTCTCCTGTACTTTTATTTTAATTCCTCTTGGTTGTGAGAGACAATCGCCATTGGTGACTGAAATGACACAGGTCCCAATTCCATATTACAGATGTAGCAAGACCCGCTAAGGCTGCGCTAATTTACCCGCAGAATGGTGCGTCGCATTAGTTCTGCTTTTGGCTCTCGCATATATATTTATATATATATATATATATATATATATTTATTTATTTATATATGTGTGTGTATGTGTGTGTGTGTGTGTGTGTGTGAGTAGTAAATATATAAATTTGCGTATATGTGTAATATATGGGATTGTTGGAAATATGTCCTATTTTTTCACAATAAAATACCGTTTGCCAGTCAGATGTGAGCTCATCAAACACACAATAAAAAAATACAGCCAGTTTAATTCTAGGTGGATAAAATGATGTTGTATGTTGTTTTTTAATTTGTGAAAAAAATTGAAAATCAAGTTTTACCTGGTCCAGATTTCCATATATAATGTTTTTACTTTTAATTGTTATGTTAGTTTTCTTCTTTTTGTTTCTTTCTTTCATTTTCTTCTTTTTACATATTTTTTATTTTAATCTTTTTCTCTTTTGCTTTTCCTTTCTCTCTTTTTCCACCATGGTTTTTCCTTATTTTCCTTTTTTACATTTTCTTCGCTTTCCTTTCACTCTCACTTCTTTCTTTCTTTCTTTCTTTTACTCTAAATATAGCAAAAAAAGCAGTGACTGGGCATTAAAATGTACGAATTTGCAAAAAATCATTTGAGCACAGCATGTCCCACCTATAGCAGTTTAGCCCCACCCACTGATGTTTAAATTATAAGTAGTGATTTTAACTGAACTGTTTTTTATATGTGACAATACAGGGCAGCCAATCAAAAGAGAGCTAAATACATAAAGCAGTCTTAAAGGCACAGTAACAAAAACAGCCTGAGGTTGGTAATAGTTTATGTATGGTTTATGTAACCAAAATTTTATTCTGAATAATTCTATTGGTCCACACATTGCAACACGATGCACTGAAATAATAACAGAGGTAAAAGTTGATTTGTGTCCACTCCTGTCAGCACAGATCATGTGTACCTGCTCAACGCTGGAGAATTCTATCACCCCCGTCTCCTTGCTGCCCTCCCTCCTCTGCTCCCCGGCACACCAGAACAACATCTGCATGTTTCAGGAGTTTCTGATTAGTGTTTAATTCAGCAGGCGGTTCTCCCGCATGGATCTCTTCAAAGCTCCCCACACCGTAAACTCCGCACTGTAGCACTTTGATATGTAGCAGTTGTGCCGGCTGACACTGCGGACACTTAAAGCTTTAGTGGGCGCTGAGCTCTGGGGGGCTTTTCGTCAGAATGCCTGCGCCGCGCCTCGCTGTAAAGTCAGAACCTCAGGAAGATGAAAGAGAGGAGAGGAGAGGAGAGCGCGGGGTGGATGGTGGGGGGTTGTGATGTTGGCAGGAGGGGGGGAGATGACGCAAACGTTAAAAAGTGTGAAATAGAAAAAAGAAAGAGAGGCCTACTCACACCGGACCTGATTCTAGAGGCTTGTACACACACACAGACATAAGACATGTATATATGTGTGTGTGTGTTTGTGTGTGTGTGTAACATATACACACGTTACATAGTTCCTGTTCATTTTTTGTTTTCCCTTTTTCGATACTTCATTTTTCTTTCCTTTTCATCTTTTTCTTTCTTTCTCTTTCCTTTTTATTTTAAATGTTTTACACTTTTACATTTTTTTCCTTTCCTATACTTTATGATAATGGAAATTATTCCATTCCACTTATTCCAATTATTCCCCTTTTTTGTTTTTCCTTTTGTACTTATTCTTGTCTTCATTCTGTCTTTCCTCTGTTTGTCTCCTCTGTGTTTTTATGCTTTCTTTTTCTTGCTTGTTTTTCTGTTTTTGCATTTCCTTACTTTTTCCTTCCTGTTTCTTTCTAGTTCTCATTTGTCTTTTCATTCTTTCTTTCTTTCTTTGTGAATAAAAACCCTTTTAAGGTCATTATCTCTGGCCAGTGATCTGCATCATGAAATAAGTTCCCAGTCCTCTTTCATCCAGTACAGACGGGTCTGAGCTTTTGACCTTCTGTTCTTCTTTCACTTGTTTTGAGGTCAAGAAAAGATGAAGAGACTGAAAATCTCGATGTAAGGAGAGGCAGTATGGGTGATCTGCCGCGGAACTCCAGCGGCTCTGAGATGTTGGAGTCACTCGCAGTCAAGTCAAGTAGAGCTTTATTGTCATCCCAGCCATAAACGTTAAGTACAAAGTGAGATGAAATATTGTCCTCGCGGACCATAAAATAAATTATACACAGGCCACACACTCAGACAGTTCAACAAAGAAGGAGAAATTAATTGTAATAAATAAATAAATAAATAAATAAATAAATAAATAAGGTCTATATCTAAAAATTTTAATATAAGAATATAAAAACGCGAGGGACACAGCAGGAATGCTATAATAATACAGTACTGCGTACAGACTTATATTAATTATTTGTGCTCTAATGTATGTATGGAATTTCAAATATACAGTAATATCTTGTAACGTAGCACAGTACGTTCCACACGTGCTACGTTACAAGAGTGGAACTTGAGTATATTGAAAAAATGTGCTGCTGTGTTTTGGCAAAAAAAGGCCTAAAATGTCTATTTTTATAGTGTAAATCTTAAATATGCCCCAAAATATGCTCCCAGAACAGTTTAATTTCATTTTAAAAGAAAATGTAAAGGTAAACCCGTATTCACCTCTTTTAATTTTAATTCCCCACCGAGATATGCATCTCAGAAGGTTGCAGGACAAAAGCATTGGGCGAGGTGAACTGTTTTCAGAGAATAAAATCTGATCTATTTGGGGTCAAATTACAAATGAGGGCTCGTTGGAAACGTCTCCTGGAGATCTACCAAACTCGAAGTGAAACCAAGGTTGAAGTGTCTGAGTGCTTTCCCCGCCGAGATATGCAGCTCGGAGGGTGAACGGGTCTTGTGTGAAAACATCCAGAAAAAATCTATTTATTGCCAGAGGATATTTGCAGTTGTCGCGTTATTGTGGGGATTTCCGTGTAGAATTATGAGTTCGGTGACTGAATCCGCGACTCCTGATCCACGAAAAACTGTATATAATTATAGCTGCAATTAAAAAATATATAATTAAGGTCTAATTTAGTCCAGCGGTTTAGGTGAAGAGGGTCTCGGCATGGAGGGCCGGTAAGAGATGGTGTATCAAAAGGAGTCGCAGGGAAGCAAAATCAAAATCATTCCCACTGAACGGGACAAGCCCGCTGCTCTTAGCCTGGAATGAAAGGTGTGGCTCTCTCACACACACCTTTTACATAAATGTGTATTGAGTACCTTTGTCTGCAGACATTCAAACAATCAGATCTCCCCCTGCTTCCCTCTCGCTCACACACTTTCTCCTGTATTCTCTCTTTCTTTCCCACTCTGTCCCTCTCCCTCCGTCTTCCCCTTCCTCCCCCTGTCTTTCAGTCTCTCTCCATCCTTCTCCACATTCTCGCTCTCTTTCTTTCTCCCTCCTCCCTCTTTTCCCTCCCCTCCTCTTTCTCTCTTCATGAAAAGATAAAAACTAGTAAAATCTGCACATATCTAAGAACAAACAGATCGAATAAGTGCCATCGTCTACTTCTTTCCATCCCTTTTGATCTTCTCTGTTCTGCCTCATTACCTTTAAATGATCCGAGTCAGACAGACTTGTATTTGACTTTTTCCTGCCACTGTTCTGGGGTTTCAGCCTCTGCAATTATCCTCTTCCGGGGTTAGCAAGACAGAGAGTGAGAGACGTGGAGAGATACGGATGACAGTCAGAGAGAATGAGATGGCTCAGCTCAGTGTCTATTATGCCCTTATCCCTCTAATAGAGTCGGCACTCGCTCAGGGACCCCATTGTCAGAAGCTCTTTAAAACCATGGTAACCACCGGTGGCATGAGCTCTTTTCATCCAGGGAAGATGCTGCGGCCAGGTAAGGCCATTAGGGCCACAGGAAAGTGGCTCCGGGTGGGGAAAGAGGGGGCTTTCAGGGCCTGTGGTGGTGCTTTGTGTCAGCACACAAGCACACAACGACTGCTGTAGAGGGACACTGGCACTGTGGACGTCGCACATTCAGCAAAAGCTGGGAGAAAGTGGCTTCATGTGGTTTAAGGTGGGCTGATTCTTAGTCGCTTAATTTCAGCCCAAACTGGGCCAAAGGGGGTGTCCCGTTAAGTGCCTAAACAAAGTCTGATTGACCAGACTGATTTAGGGCTTTTTCCTGTGGCAAACTTACAGCTCACTAGACACCTTCACCCACCACATGCTTACAATTTGACCTAAAACTTTCTTATTGAGCTCAGCCTTTCGTCATCATGAAACAAATCCCAAATTTCAAGGGATAAAGCAAAAACATACTTCTAATGAGAAGCATGTTTTAAAAGTAATTTTAGAGCACTGTAGATCCAGTCATCACAAAAGGTCATAGACATTTAACTGTTAAGTCAGCATTTTAAACAAGACAACAAAAGAGCAAGCGGAGCCATTCAGTTTGTTTTCAAAACACATAGTTAGTCATACTTACTAAACCACATCCACAAGTCTGGACCCTTAATGATGAGCTAGAGTGTGTTTACGGAGAAGATTTGAGTGACTGCTGATTTCTAGTGACTTTAAATGTTACACTCACAGCTAGAGCTACAATAAACAGAGCTGTGCAAAAGTCTTTAGCCACCCCTCATTTCTTCATATTTTGATTCTGAAGAGCCAGATTTATGAGTATGATTTTTAAAGAGTAATAGATCTTTAGGCATCCTAAAGGACTTGCAAAGGTTTTCACTTTCAATTCAGTACTTGCACCTGATCCGTTTCAAAGGGATGTTTTTTGTTAAGCCACACATTCGACCATAACAAGGCACATGTACCTTAAGGTCTGAACCTGGTGCAGATGATTCTGGATGATAAGGCTGACTATCAGTATTCTGCTTGTGTTGGAATTAATGATTTAATGTTAACTTTACTACTCATTTTATTGAGGACCAAAATTACCGCACTAAACACACACACATTCAATTTCTTTTTTATAGATTGTGTGTAAGGTAAAAATATATTTAAGGTAAAAAAAAAAATTCTTGTTTTTTGTTTTGACTGTGACATCTTAGCGTCCCCCACTTTCCATATAACACAGCACATGTCCTGAACCAGTGAAGAACCAGGAGCAGATGATTCCAGATGATCAGGCGGTGATCAGTATACTGGTGGTGCTGAATGCTGAGAGGTTGGAACTCCTTTATCTAGACTCCTTGTATCTCCTTGTCACTGTGAAAGTTCCAATTCTTTCATTTAATCCAATAATATTAGGATGTGTTTTGGTTCCAACACAATTTAGTTTTGTTTTCTTGTACATTACAGGTCAAAAGTGTCACTGACTGTAAAAACACAAAAATACTTTTCAAGAGATCAGAATGTTCCTAAAAACCCAAAACGTAAACCTGTACAGCAGTGGTGTGTGCCGTAATTGTTAATGTGCTGTGCTCCTGCTGGTTCTCCTGGAGAGTTTTACTGCAGATGTAATCAGATCCACCAAATCCTCCATTCAGAGGCTCCTGAAGCTTCATGAACTCAGTCAGGTGTGTTACATTAGGAGTGTGTAACCAATCCAAAGTCATTCAGCATGAGGTTTTGTTGGTATTAGCAAGAAGTATAATGTAGTACAGTTTCAGCGCTGCAGCATCAGTGGAATATTCTGGAATGGAATGGACGGCTTTGTGGAAACTAAATAGCGATAATCATGCAATGCGTTAATATTGTTAAACATTTTTTCTGAAGAGTATTTTTTTAAGACTTTGAATATGAATAACGAATACTTATTTAACAGTATTACTTTATTAAGGTAATAATGTGACACCAGTTTCTGTATAGGCAATACCTCATTATAGCAAACCCATACAGTAAGGATGTCTTGTTGGTCACCAGCAAATTGGTTTAGAATAGAATAGAATAGAATAGAATAGAATAGAATAGAATTGAAATAGAATGCCTTTTATTGTCACTATACACATGTACAAGGAGATTAAAACCCACTCAGTGCAGATATATATGTAGAAAAAATTAAAGAACTGGTGCAAAAGGTTCTGTTTACATATGGAAAAGAATAAATAACTAAATAAGGTTTTATATATGGTGTGCTATGCAGTGTGGGTTCTTGCACATTAATGCACAGTAATGATGATCATGTAGTGGATGTTGTTTATTTGTAAACTACAGTACTAAAGTATTCTTGAATATTTAAAGATATTCCGCTTGCTGCCGTGGGTTTGGCTGCAGTGCAGGTTGCCTTGGCCTCAGTGAGTCTGGCTGAATGACCGTGTTTGTGAAAGGTGACTCGTAGCATGTGGCTGTCACATGGCAGCAGATAACGCTTCCCACAGCTCAGAGAGAGAGGGAAGAGTCGAATGACTGGAGACACTGTGTTATTCTGCCTTTATTAAGGGCCTGCTCACTGTGTGTGTGTGTGTGTGTGTGTGTGTGTATGTGTGTGTGTGTGTGTGTGTGTGGCTGTATGGATGTAATGAATGACGGTGATGTTACATTAGTGAGTGTCCCTTTCGCCGTCCCTGACGGGGCAGTGACAGGCCCACCGTGGCACTGACAGGCAGAGGAACGGTGTGTGTGTGCGCGTGTGTGTGTGCGCGCACGCGTGTGTGTGTGTTACAGACAAAATGAGAAAACTGTGGTCATCTATAGGACCAACACAATAGTCCTGACTTTTTTACAGCACTAATAACCATATATATATATATATATATATATATATATATATATAATAACTGTCCACATGATTGGGGCATTTTAGCTTTAGAGATGCATAATATGGTCAGAAATACTAAAATTCAAGGTATATTTCTATATACTGTGATTGTAATTTTTCCTTGAAACATATGACAGATTGCACGTTTGAAGTCATCAAATGGTTCTCAAGCCATTTAATCAAAATGGTCCTTGGTATATTAAGCACCATTCGTTGCGTGAGAACGTTCAAAAGACAAAATTCTGAAGTGTTTTAATGACTTTTGACCACTAAAAGCCTTCTGTTCTTTTTTCACATTTCGAGTTCTTTAGCAAAACAGATGTGGAAAACATCCGCAAACAGTTCGCATCTGACTCTGTTTTCCTGTAGGAACACCTGCTAACCATGATCCAATCTGATCCTGATGAGTAAAATCACGTCCTGCCCACAGTTATTTCCCGCCCAGTGGTCCTGATTCACCCAGCAGTGCTCCAGTTTATAATGACTTACAGATCAGCTTGTACTGGAGGAGTAAACACCAACAGAAACTCAGTGACATATCAGGTGCGTCTTTAGAACACTGACTTTGTGTTGGATCATGAAACGAGAAAAGTATCACTCGGTTCTTAAACATCACACAATTCCTTCTGGTGTACAGAACATTGGACTGAATTTCATTCTTCAACAGGATAAAGATTCCATGCGTTCTTCAAAACTGTGCCAAAATGTTATCTAGTCAAAAGAAGAGCGAAACGTTCTGATCTCCCCAGTCTGCAGTGAGTCAAGACAGAACTGTTTGCTGTTTGAAAAGGTGCTGGGAGGGTTTGGACACAAGTTATTTCCAAAAATTGCTAGAAAGTATGTGGAGGATCTGCTACTGATTATGGGGATTATTTTGATGAAACTTTTACATAAACTTAAGCAGCACTTACACTGTTTTCTGTAACATTACCTTTCAAAACCAGTCAGTTACGTCCGATTTCTAATGTAAAGAGCACTGTATTTTTTATTTATTTTTAAACTGGGCCCAACTATCTGGCCTGTAGTGTGTGATGAGTGTTTTAAGACCAGTCAAGTAGGTGTTTATAGTCATTTCAGTCATAACTGCAGTACACCCTGGAACAATACAGTGTTCCTCTAGGAGTACTATGCTCCTCTGGGACCATGGTGCAACACAAAGAACTCAGTTCCAGGCAGAACTGCATTACTGTTCTGTTGCTCCTGTGCAAAAAACACAAGAACAGTACAATCATTTACAGACAATAGACAGTGGAGTCGGCAGGAGCAGTAACAGAACTAGTGTGAGTGCATACAGTATTATACTGTATTCTAGCAACATAGTCACTGTGCAAAAACATCTTCAATTTGAAATTTTCAGATGTGTATAATTCCGGAAAAATGGTGATATGTGCTCTTTAATATCTTAAAAGGCATCACAACCACAATGTGTAGCAACACTGTTACTTTGTCTGACTGTATTCCTTAAATCATTTATTTGTAAAGGCTGAATAAAAATTACCCACATCATACGTCCTGAAAGAAGCCTCAGGTATGGAAATGTTACAGACTGTATGTCCCACCATTACACTGAAGTCTATTACGGTTGAGTGTGCTGGGAGGTGTGTGCTGGCTGACTGTGTGTGTGTGTGTGTGTGTGTGTGTGTGTGTGTGTGTGTGAGGCTCGGGTTACAGTATTGACTGCAGCTGGACCTGCTCCAGAGGCCCCAGTACAGCCTGCCAGGCTCAGTCCAGGAAGACAAACTTTCATCATTGCTGTCAGGGCCATCACAAACGCCTTGTTTGACCATTCATCTTCCTAATTGTGACAGAATAGCTCAACATCATTAATTAAACATGTTTTCATTTAAGGCGCTCTCAGGGAATTGGTGGGGGGGGCTGAAAATACAACAGGCTGGTTTTTTAATGCTTATAGTTATTGTTTTGTTATTATGATTGTAAAGGCGGAGTGTTTGTCGGTTTATGGTTTCTCTAAGGACTCTTGAGAATGTGCTGAGACCGCTTCTGAATTCTTAACTTGCTCTGATTAGTCGAAATTGAAGAGGTATTGTTTCCTTCTACCTCGTATGGACACTGATTACATTCTTTTTTGATGCATTTTTTACATTTGATCATTTAAATTTGATTGACCATGATATTTGAATGTTGTTTTGGGGGAAAAAAATTCCCATATGGTTTAATCAGTTGAAAGAAATTGCATAATATATATATATATATATATATATATATATATTCATTTACTATCCTGTAGCTGACTCGCTCGTTATCTTGACTGAAAAATGTAAATGGAAAATCGGTAACTGATATATTGGTTTTTTATTAAAAAAGTTTTTTATTATCGGTATTATCAATACTGTCACATTTCTATTCATTCTGTCTGTGATGTACGTTGTGTATGTTTAAGTATATTGTTTTCTAGCCATATTGCCCTCCCCTAATTTGTGTGTGTGTGTGTGTGTGTGTGTGTGTGTGTGTGTGTGTGTGTGTGTGTGTGTGTGTGTGTGTGTGTGT
>JBBJLR010033949.1:0-12471 GCA_037577145.1 Brachypetersius gabonensis
GAGAGAGAGAGAGAGAGAGAGAGAGAGAGAGAGAGAGAGAGAGAGAGAGAGAGAGAGAGAGAGAGAGAGAGCACACATGTAAGCCACATTAAAACCACCGAGAGGTGAAGTAAAGTGGAGGGATATATTAAGATGCATGTGAACAGTCAGTTCTTGAAGTTGCTGTGTTGCAAGCAGGAAAAACAGGCAAGTGTGAGCGACTTTGGTAAAGAGCAAAGGTAAACCTGAGGTAAAAGTAAAGGGGGTTTAGGCTCTTATCCAGAACGAATTTCAATCATTAGTTACAGGGACAGTCCCCCTGGATACACTGGCGGCTAAGAGTCTTGCTCAAGGAAACAATGGTAGAAAGTTGAACCTTTGACTTTCTGGTCATCAGGTTCACAGGCAAGTGTTTTACCCACTTGACCACTGTCACCCCTTCTGAGCATCTCAAAGGCGGCAGGTCCCATGGAGTGTTCCTGGTAAACAGTGGTTAGTACCTACCAAAGTGGTCCTAGTAAGGACAACCAGCCAACTGTTGATGATACACATGGGGAACCAACCTGGTCTGATCCCACAGAAGAGCTACAATGCAGTTTGCTCTATATGGGCTACATTAAAGAGGGGTCAAAGTAGGTCGTACTTCATACGTAGACTCCGATCGCTTAGAGTCTGCAACAGTGCTGTGGTGGTGGTGGCCTAGTGGTAGGATACTTGCTGTCCCCTGTAGTTAGAGAATGGAAGTCGCTTTGGATAAAAGCGTCTGATAAATGCCGCAAATGTAAATGTAAATGTGGTGTGCTGGGGAGGTAGCATGTAAGTGGCAGACAGGAAAAGACTGAACAAACTGATTGGGAAAGCTGGCTCTGTGGTTGGTGAGGAACTGGATAGCATGGAAACTGTGGCTGAAAGGAGAATATTGTCCAGATTTCAGCCCATCATGGACAATGAAGACCACCCACACCAGAGTGAGGTGAATGACCTGAGAAGTACCTTTAGCCACAGACTAACCAGCCTAAGGTGCTCCACTGAACGCCACAGAAAATCCTTCCTTCCCACTGCCATAAGACTCTCCCTCAGTCACACACCCACACAATAATCTGTGCAATAACATGCTGCTACTTTCTACATGTTTATTTCAGGTTTTAGAAAACTATCATTGTGTTGAAGACTATGTGCATTATTTTTGTTGTGATGTGCAACAGTCTATGTGCAATACTATGCAATGTTCTCACCAGGTACCAAATATTATATGCAATACTGTATGCTGTCCTCTATATGTATGGTGCTAAATCACTTAGGGCTTCTTATTTTCATATTGTGGTTGTTTTGTTTCCACAGATTGTATTCAGACTTTGCTTTATTTTATCCTACTCTTTTATTTTACATTATTCTGGTGTCTTGTGTCTCTTTGTGTCTGTGTGATTTGGCAGTCATCACATAAGCAATTTCTTCCAGGATAAATCAAGTTTTCTGATTCTGATTCACACCAGCAGACCAGTTGGAGCACCAACAATGGGCATGCGAGCATCAGAACTGGACCGTTGAGCAATGAAGGAAGGTTGCCTGGTCATGTTTTCTGTTGCAGGATGGCTGGGTGAGTATGTACAGCTTACATACTGTAAGAGTTGGGACCATGTTGCACTGTAGGAAGATGGCAAATCGATGCTTTGTGCAAACCTTGGATTCTGGCATTCATGTAGATGTCACTTTGAATAACTTAATATTGTTACAGACCAAGAACACCCTTCCAATTGGCAGTTTTCAGCAGGATAATGCCACCTGCCACACTGGAGAAATCATTCTAGAATAATTTGAGGAACATGACACAGTTCAAGGTGTTGACCTGACCTTAAAATATCCCCAGACAAGAGTAACTGAGCATCTGTGGGATGTTTTGGACAAACTAGTCTGATCCATGAAAGCCACACTTCATAACTCAAAGGACAAAGGATTTGCTGCTAATGTCTACGATATCTGCTGCTTCATCAAGGTTTTTGGTGGGCCGAGGGGGACACAATTTATCGATTGGTGGTATAGATATTGGTGGTATATTGATCTCAATCAATCGTACTGAGACAATTAGGATGATTTACATTTATATCATCCTCACCTCAGCCTGGCCCAGGATGAGTTCTGCCCATGTCTTCCACTGTGGGCATTTGTCTCTCTCAGCAAACGTGGTTTCGTTGGATCCCCAGCAGCACTGTTCGTGATTAAACCACATGGCACTCAGACACACTCCCTCCTTCAGGTCATTCATCCAATCAGCAGCAATATCTATCAGACCTGCCAACGCACCTGGGAGAAGGAAAATTAAAAGAGAGAGTGCCGGAGAAGAAAGTGTGGAAAGAGAAAAAATGTGAGAAATACAGAGGTTTAGAAGCAACAACAAATAATAGAAAATTATTAAGAAAATAATAGAAACAAGTGATGATCATGGACGTTATATTACTACTACTTTCATTAAGTTTTGTAGTGTTTCCTATTCAATCTCAGCACGCTGATTTTGGTGGTAACGTTTATTTTCATGTAGCTTTAAGCGTTTAGTTAGAGACGTCATTTTAGAATGTCACCCAAGCTGCACTATTTGCACTCATCTTGACCAAATCTTGGTGCTGTAAGTGAAGATTTCACCAAGACATCCAGGTGATGGAGAAGTGGTACAAAGGACACTTTTAAAGCTTTGAGGGTTATTTTGCAAATCCCATGCATGAAGGTTAAAGCAGATTGCTCGTTTATGCTATATATACACTAAATTTAGTTCTCTAGAAGGTAGGAAAAAACTGATGTGCTTTTCTAAATCAGCGTGCAAAACTCGACTAAGAGACACTTTCATAAAAATGTGTTACCCAGTGAAATATATGCTGTATAATTAGTGTGCTCTGACTTGTTGACCTGTTTGAGGATTACAAATAATGAATAAACAACACTTACATCGTCATTTTCAAGGGAATGAAACTAATTTTTGAAATTAGGATGAGGGATAGGCAATTTTATTTTGCTCTGTGGCCCATTTAATCCAAGTAAAGTCACTGAGGAGCTCAGCGCTGGCGTATGGAGGCCTATGTCAGGTTTTCCAACACAAGCTGGATCCTCAGGGAAGTGTGTGTGTGTGTGTGTGTGTGTGTTAGTTACCTGAAGCCAGCCCTGTAAGTGTCACCACCAGCCACCCTGACCAGGCGTCGTACAGGCTCTTTGTGAACTCCCATGCTGATTCTTTCTTTTTACTGTTAATCTGCACAGACCACAGAACACACACATCAGTAAAAAGGGAGCATCTTATAGTTTACACCACCTGCCAAATGGTTTTAGAGCTAAAAAGAAATGATTTGAAGATATCTTCAGATCTCCAAGCTATAATACACAGTATAATACACTGTAGGAATTACTCATTAAAGATGACAAATTGGTATTTAGGGGATTCGGACCTTTATCAGCAAATGGAGGGAAAAATCTGTAACAAATCTAGCCTGTTTGTGCTAAAATTGCCTAGTGTAAGATGTTTTACTTTTTCAAATGTCCTGCAAGAGATTCAGCTCCTCTCTAACCTTCAGGGCTCCCACAGTGCTCCACAAATCAGCTGGAGTAAAGGCTCCAGACTACATGTTAAGTACTGTTAAGCAGGACGTCCTTAGAGAGCGAAAAGACAACTGCCATTCAAATTCCACATTCAAATTAGCCTCAATGTTTGAATACGTTCACTTGATGAACTGAAACTCAAAAGATCTGTGAATGGACATCATGCAGAGCAAGAGAGAGAATGTGTGTTTTATATCTGGTACACGGAGGAGGTTCATCCCATTCAGTCAACAATCTGAAATTCAGTTCACATTCACAAACCGTCCCGTTTGAACAATTCCGATAACTGTGTACTACTTCCACTTACAATGGCCCTGTCAGGACGACATCTAATCTGATCTGTAAACAGTAGAACAGCTAGCGATCATTTCTTATTTATACAAATTACAGAAGATTTCAGTGTTATAACATTGGGATGTACATTGTGATTGCTTTTAATGTTTGAACTCATGAACAAAAGAGAAAAAAAATGAAGGGAAGAAAGTGCTTTTTAACTTATACTAATATGATTTGATATACAAACACAGTAAACTGGTGCACTGATGCTGGCAAGCTAAAAATCCAGTACCCCAAATTAATATTTAGCATTTAAAAAAATAAAATGAATTATCCAGAATTACCCAATACTTTTGCTATTAAAAAAATAACACTAGAGCTGATGTAAAATGGTTTAGTCCTCGGAAGGATTAGATTACAATAAAATTCACTTGGAGTTGAACTGGATGGATACTTTATCAATCAAACTGCCCTGTGAGAGTTTTTTCAGCCTCTAGCAGTAAGTCAGTATGTGTGTGTCTTCAGAGTTTGTTGGGATTGTCCAGGGGAGTCTGATGTTGGTACCTTGCGGTGACGCTCGCGGTCTTTGCACTTCTCCCTGACCCAGTCGATGGTGTGGAAGTCGTCGTAGGTTCCCACTCCAGGGATGGGCTCCTCCAGCAAGTCCAGGAGGTGAGTGGAGCTACTCACCCCTCCGGCTCCACCCCCACCATTAGACATGGTGTAGTTAGAGCCTGCACAGAGAGAGATGAAGAGATATGAGTAAAGGAGCAGAGTAGCAAAGCAGGACATTTAGAGAACATTTTTCCAAAGGAAGAAGGATTATACATAAGATTATAATCCTGGGTTGAAGTGGAGGGTTGAAGAGAAAGAAAATAGAAACAATTTGGAGCAAAAGACAAGTGAACTGTAAGGGAGTGTAAAGAAGTAAATTTTATACAGCTGGCATGTCAAAATTATAAAAATAATTGTATACAAACGGCTAGCATTTCACTAGGACTCAATAAACACTTGCCCCAGTGCCACCACATGCCCTCTGCTGTGTCTGGAAAGGTTTTATTAGCGGAGCAGGAGAAAGAGCAGCTGCAGCCATAGAAGCCCTAACTGCAGTAATCAGCTAATCAGCTTTGCACTGTCTCTCCAGGTCAGGCCAGAATGGAGAGCTCCAGAGCCATGCAGCTGCATCCCTCCACCAGACTCCACCTCAGAGAACTTCAGTCACCCATCCCACATTTACAACTGGTGGGCGTCAGCATGCCAAGAGCAAAGGCGACCCCTGCTGAATCCATTTCTGAATTTGTTCATAAGAGAGCATTGGCTTATGTCATCATTCATGTTGTGAAAGTTCAAACTCCGCAAAAAAAAAAATCTATTCATCTATCATCTGTTAATCTATCGTTCCATACATCCAGTAACGGATTCATTTTGGTTTATGTGGGTCATTTTAGCCTCAACACATTTAAAGCCATGTCAGTGAGACACGCAATTTCTCCGTTGGTCACAAAATAATAAGATAAGATCAATGTCACCTTTTCAAGGAACAACAAAACTTAAGGTGCGGTCGACTCAGTGTGAGGCACATACTTAAAGACAGGGATAAAATAAGACAGAGTTAAATAAAGTAATAGCAATAGTAGCAGACAAATTATATACAAATTGTAGAACAGATATTAAAATACAAAATACAAATAGACACCAAGTTGGTTTTAACAGGTCCTGTAGTTTGTTGCAATCTGCTGGAATGAATATTATCATATAAACTATCATACAGACTGAGCTATTGCTTAAGCAAAGAAGGCAGGATCTCATTTTTTCCTTTCTGATAGCTCTTTAATAAAAACCACTAAGATTTAAAACCTGCTCCACTTTAAAATAAGCTCTGAGTATCTTTAAAAGCGCTCTATAAATAAAATGTATTTTTATTATTGTTTGTTATAGATAAGAATCTGCTACAGGACTAGATTGGATTTGTCCCTTTTCCTTGTTCATATTTGATTAATACTGATCTCTCCAATCAGATGAGTTTCATCTCTGTTTGTTAGTAAATGACACACTGATGTGTTTCATTATCAACTCTGCCAATGAATAAGCAAGTTATAATGGGCTGGCGTTGCTTTTGTGCTTCAGGGCTTGAGGGAACAATGAAAGAATATCTTTACGGTATAAATCAACATAAGAGCAGATCAGAGAGAGGTTTTTATATTTACTCAACCGCCAGGTCAGAATCCTGACCGATCTCACACAAGTGCTAGAAAAATAATGCGGCATGATGAAGCAAATCAAGACAACTAGAGCTGCAACGACGAACCAAAGAAATCAATAAACTCACTTATAACAGCAGTTGGCGAGAAATTTAATTGTGACTGTGGTAGAGAGCTGGCTGGATCGCTTGAAGAAAAAGAAAAAAACATTTGATACTGAACTGGAGAAAACTGTTCGATCAGTCACTGATAACATTAGAGCTCTCTACTTTAAATTAGACTAAAAACTGCAAATGATGTTGAGCAACGCGGTAATGAGAGAAAACACAGCTAAACATGACAGACCATGAATGAAGGGGACTCACCAGCAGCATAAAATCTTATTTATTTATTTAAATGAGTTTAGAGCTGTGGCTGTGCTCTGAAGAGATGAATTGTGTGTCTCAGCAGGTAGTTCTGCTAATCTAATAGTGATCTAATGTTTGCTTGTGATCTAGGTGGACTGATCTATTAAGTCAAATACGACATGAGAAGTGTAACTACGTCATGTAATAAATAGATTACATGTAGAAAGTGCTGAAGATGCAATGCTGGCTTATCTTTAGCTTTTTTATTATTCATAATGTATCAGGTCTATTTAAGCAACATTAAATACCAATTTTTGTGCTCTTTCTAAAAAATATGAGTACTTGCATATATGAACGATATGCACATGGTGTGTGGCACAGATTTAAGACTGATACTTGTGTTAATATGTGGAATTCTGAATAAATGACAATAAAATGTGTTTTTATCTGATTCATTAATTAAATAAAGAAATAATCAGCCAATTTATGGACGATCAACCTAGTCATTAGTCACAGTTGTAACAACTACACATCAACAACAGTAGAGAGGAATTGGCTAAATTCTGTAAACCTCCTCAGCAGCTGCAGATTAGGTTCGTTTGAGGTTCCTGCTCCCGACAGAGGCTCCTCCGGCTACTAAATATAATGACTCACATGCTGTTGTTCGTCAATGACCTTGATTGTTCAACATTTTCTCAACAGAGATAACACGCTGTAATGTGATGTGTGTGCTGTTTGTTAAAGAATGCAGTCTTTATACATTACTATGATCCAGATCAGGTCAAATTCTCATTGGAGAATAAAAATCATTACAAAACCTCTGAATATTCTCACAGACAGAACCACTGACCAGCATGTGACAGGAAGTCTGCATTACAGAGAACAAGCCCAATGCATTAATGTTAAAAGCATATAAACACTTGGACCAATGACTTCCATCCGATACTCAGCATGGATAACCAGTCAATACTGGTGAACCTCAGAGAGGAAAAAGACAAGGTGGGGATTTCGCGCCGGGTCCGTTTATGGGGGTGGGGGTACGGGGGTCTAGCAACAGTTTTAAACGACAACTCTGACCGTTAAAGTCGTTAGAGTAGATACATCACGAGATAAAACTACAGAGTAGATTGAGATACACCCCCTCGCTGTGTGTAATTTTCCCCTCGCTGTGAGAGATTTTCCCCTCGCTGTGTGTGTGTGTGTGGCCGGATTCTCTTTCGTTACCGCCAGTAAGGTAACACACCCATTTTCTGACAAAGCCCGCCTCTTTCGGCTGCGATTGGCTAATAATATGGCAACTTCTGTGCTCGGATTGGCCAATGTTGGTGAAAGTAGTGGGGGACTACCAGCCAATCGTCATCCAAATCGCATTGCTTTATTATATCACACGAATCACTCACTGATTTCCTGACAGTCTGGCGAGCCATGAAAAAATTCAAAAGGGCCATATCTGGCCCGTGGGCCGCTAGTTGTATAGGCCTGCTGTAGGGTAATGGAGTATTTCAGCAGTTCGAAGCTCAAACAACTGCTTCAGTCGCTACAGTAAAGTGGCCTCTTATAGTCACATGTGAACACACCACTGTGGACACTGTGAAATTCTTTCTCGGCATTTAACCCTTTCACCAACCGAAGCAGGGGGCTTCCACCAACTAATAGTGTGTGGGGACAGTACCTTGCTCAAGGGAACCTCAGTGGTGCCACTAGCAGACTTGAGATGCAAACCCATAACCTTCTGATTACAGGGGAAAAATTGAATTATTTTTAAGATTAGTAGATATCTGGCCGATATCATATTTGAGGTTTTAGTATCAATGTCTGAAAAGAGTGTTATATTTGTCTTTTTGTCGCTCTCTTTCTCTCTTACACACACACACACGCACACACGCGCACACACGCACGCGCGCCTAATAGCATCACTCTCAGTACATCAAACAAGCTAAAAACCACATCCACAGTTATAAACAGAAATGAGGCAGCACCCCCTGGATCATTACTGATTATTATCCCCAGCCTGCAGCAGCCTCATCTCCAGTCTAGAAAAGCAAAGAGGAGAATCAAGCCGCGCACAGACAAGCTGAGAAAGCTGCACTTCAGCTGAGGCAGGTGGGTTCTCTCAGATTGGCAGACTTCAGGCTCCTTACTGTCTCATACACAGAAACACGTAAACACACACACACACACACAGACAGTGACATGCAGAAAGAGCAGAACTGGCCTGAGGCCCACACTGAATATCACGTCTCTGACTGCAGACCAAACAGAGCAGCCATTTTGATTGGCCAGTAGCTCCCTGAAATAGCAAAAATGTGTTTTCCGTGTTTAATGGGATTAAAAAAAGGCAGAAAAATCACATGAATCACATTAAGAGTAAGGCAGTTTGTAATGGAGGAGGAATAAGTGATTACAGTCTTTTGTTAGGTTTAGTTTTTGCCAGCAGTACTTTTCCTAATCAGTATTTTACATGGAACTCCATACCTACAGAATTTAAGGAGAACACGAATACAAACTCACAAAATCTATAACGCAATGGTTATCGGATGATCAAACACGCCATCAGTTATATAATGCATGTTAATGTATCTTATGTGAATGGGAACAGCCTATATAAATTAGCCTGATGGCAAAATCTAGTACATTTCGTGACTCATTAACTGAGACTGTTGATAAATGTACACTGTTCTTTTTTTTAAATACATAAATAAACAAACGGGTTTTTTCATTGCTTTGTTTTATCTACAGTTAGCAAGGGGTTTGGCTAATTTTAGCTAAACCCTGTTGCTGTTGTTGAGCTACAGGCAGATGCACAACCAAATGGGAATACATTTTTTTTTAAATCTGTGTGGTGCACCTTGTCTTTTTCCATGTAAACCCCTATGGCACCCCTATGGCACCCCTATGGTAGAGCTTTGGCAGAATGAGACCTCTGAAATACCCACATAAGGACAAAGGGAAAATATTGTAAGGCAAATGTACAGCTGCACTGTCAGAGGTTTAGACACTCAGGATATATCAGACTGCTTTGTGCAACTTTAACAAAGGAATAAAATCCATTTACAACAAGGGTAAAGTCTAAGAATTACCTGATTCTATCTTCCCCAGGATCTCCTCGCTGGTGGACTCAAAGTGAATTCCACTTTATCAGATCATGACTTCCACTGAGCTTTTAGGAAACAAACCCTGCACTGAGTGCTTACTGGTGTCTGGCCTCACAGACACTCCTCAGAAATAGGGGTGATGTCATACATCATACACATTTGTGTACAATTCAAATGTGTATTGTGTTCATGCATAACACACAGTGTGTCATTAAACTCAAATAATTAAAAATGCTCATTAAGGTGTCAAGCAGTTGGTAATTAAGTATCTCTTAATAGGGTTGTTTATGGTCAGCAGTGCATTTGACAGCCATCAACTACATGACCTACGACATTCTCGGAGTGACAGTAGGGACAGCTACAAAGGTTATGTTCACAAATAGGTGCAGAACCTGCTTCAGACTGAAGTTGAAGTTGAAGTTTATTGTCATGTGCACATAGTACAGTGTATAGAGTACAATGAAATTCTTACTTGAACGCCCTCGTCACAGATAGAACATAAAGACATGAAAGACAACACAGTGCAGCAACAGTAACTAGTCGCGGGTTGAGTTGTATAAAATACAGTAAGTGACAGTGCAGCGTAAGTGTAAAGTGTTGAGTGTTAAGTGTAAAGTGCATAGATGCATCACATGCAACACAAACACTGAGCACTGATGTGGTGACAGTAGGTTAGAACCGGGTTTCTCAACCAGTGGACAGTCTCACTGAAACTGAGACATTCCATTGGTCCGCAATTGGTTATTTAATATCATCCAATGTGGCCAAGTGGGCCTTGACAACATGCTGTGATATATAGGTGGGCCTTAATGCTGAAAAGGTTGAGAACCATTGGGTTAGAACACACACGTCCACACAGACAGAGGTATGGAGCCAGAAAACTTCCAAAAAATTTGTCCTCAGAGACGAGGTGGTCAACCATCAGGGTCTGTAAAACACAGAAGGGCCAGACACACACTCAAGCCTCGCTGGAATTCACAAGGCTCTATTTATCACCATAAAACCAAAGGCGATCTTATAATAATGAACTCGTACTCATACTAGAAGGAGTTTAACATACATTGGTTTGTCCTCCAATTATAGTTTTGTATATTCTTCTGCAGTTTGGATTTTAAGGATAAAAAAAATCCAAACAGCAGAAGGGTTAGGGTTAGTTAACCCTTTAATCACTTTAAGTTTATTTTTCTTGCTAATCCTCAGAACATGTGAATGATTTTTATTAGTTGTGCTCCAAAAGGAAAGCAGTTACTCCTTTTTATGAATTGTTTCAGTTCTGTTCATGGAATTAAACTATTTGATGTGCACTTCAGTTGTGAAATCTGGTTATTTGTAGTGAAATAAGCTGTAAATCTACACAAACAGGCTTACGGTTTCTATTTGGAAAACAAATGTGGTTCACTGTACCATGATGGATGTTAAACCTGCCAGAAATTTTAATTATACCATTCTATAATGAACAGTCCTTAAATGGTTTGGGGAGATCCACAGAGCAGAAGAGCTCTGAATGAAGCTGTTTTAGCATCAGTACCACAAGACTTGAGCATTGTTGGCTTCTCTCTGTCTCTCATTCTCTCAAGCTCAGTCATGCTATTGTATAAGAAATATTTCGGTCAACAGCTCTTTACTACGCTGGATTATTTGAGACTGTGCACCTGTTGTGAAAAACTGCCTCCGAGAACTGTGGCTTAAGAGGTGACAGGGCTCAATTGTGCCTGGTGACTATAGTCCTGGTGACCTTGAGCAAATGAAGTGATTAATACACAGCTGCAGCCTCCAGATTCAATTCATCATAAATCACAACTTTTTAAAAATGGATCCTGCTGTAGACAGCTAACGATACAGTTTAATACAAATAAGACACAAGAAAATCAGAACAGGTCTGAAATTTATTTGATTTGAAACCAAATTCAATTAATTATAAAATCTCATATTTCTACACCAGTGTGACAAACTCCTCTCACAACTGTGTGTCTGCCTCGCCACATTCAACACCAGAGACTGAGGACTTGGTGAAACTGACTCAATTCAAAAAGGGTAAAGGGTGCATTTGGCCAACGCTCTTACAGAGCAAGTTACAGTCATCAGTTAGATGGACAGTTTACTGCCATCAGTTAGAGCAGTGATCATCAACTGTCGGCCCACCAGAGTTTTCCATCTGACCCCCCGATGGAAAATGAATGGATGTCTATGGAGCTAGACGGCTAAATTCTGCACTCGCCCGCAGAAATGTTCTGAGAGTGGGAGTTTTCCCTTATATTAACATTTATCTGATTGAATCAGGAATAGTCTTGTGAGGAGGGCAAAGTGTGTTCCTACATTCACTTTTTTTCTAAATCAAATGAAACAAGCCGTCAATCGGTCAGCAATCCGCTAGTCACTGAGTGCGTGCATAGAAATGACTTTCAGCAGTATAGAGTTAAAATGTGTGTGTGTATAAGGAAGCCGAAAGGATTCTTTGGGGTGAATCTTTGTTTATCTTCATTGACGACAGCGGACTAACCGCCTTATTTTGAGTTTTTGATTATCCATATATTTACCGTGAAATATCAGAGTTTGTTTCATCCGATTTTAATGTAATAGGAGTCTGTTAACATAGACCAAGGCTAAAAAATAAAAAAATTCGGAAGGAAAATTAAGATGCAATATTAATTGCATTTTTGTTTTTTGGGAGAGCACTCACAGTATTTGGCCCTTGGACAAGTGTAGTTGACGACCCCTGAGTTACAGGGACAGTCTCCCAGTCATCAGTCACAGGGACAGTCAGAGTAGTGAGAGTGAAGAGCAAGCGACTGTGCAGCCGTTCTAAACTGATCCCTATCCGACTGCTTTAGGTGGCAGTTTCAGCTCTTTCTTCTGCTTTTCGATTTTTATGAAACTTGTAACTTTGTCTGATGCTGGTCCTGCCTGCTAGACTCCCCAAACCACACACACACACACACACACACACACACACACACACACACACACACACACACACACACACACACACAC